>CAHIKZ030000189.1:645000-650000 GCA_903632075.3 Acanthosepion pharaonis | reverse complement strand
TCAAGTCTATTTTCACAGCTCTGTCATAGCTGAAACTCTTCTCACGTGCCAAACGTCTTATGGATTAAGTTGAATCTTCTCTAATTGATCTCTTTATCTCTAAGCTGAAACGGTGATCCCTCCTGCAATTGTGACCCCTTGATTCAGTTTTCCTCTCTACTGTTCCCTCTTTTTTAAATTTATTTACCGTTCTCTTGATGGTTCTTGAACAGATTTTAAAGGTGGAAGCCAGAGTATGAATGTCGGTACCATTACTGAAGACCTGAATCATCTTTTTCCTCTCACCATTGCTCAGTTGAGAAAGCAGAGGGGCTGACACAAAACGATTTTTACCTATTCTGTTTCTAGCTGAATAAGTCAGTGATTCTTACGATAAATGGTGTCAAGTTGACTAAATGTCTTATCTGAAGATCTGAAAAAAGAAACTCATTTGGTTTATTGAGGTTTTTAGATATTAAACATTTGGTGGGATGAAAAATGTATATATATATATATATATATATGTGTGTGTGTGTGTGTGTGTGTGTGTGTGTGTGTGTGTGTGTGTGTGTGATTTTAAACAGAAATGAACATAATCCAGGCAAATCCTTCTAAAAACCCTCCACATCCTTAATCGTGGCAAACAACTAATCCGAAACTAGCAGATTTCTTCAGCAATTTGAAATTGTTGTTATTTGAGCTTTGATCCTGCCAGCTTTCACAGTATAAACATGGCCGCTCCGGTAGCAGTGTGCACCACGGAGGAACAAAGAACAGTGATCCGATTCCTCTGGTCGGAAAGTGTGTCATGGGCTGGAATACATCTGCGAGTTTTAACACTGACATGGGTCCTTACCTATAACTGCAGAATGAACTTTTCGTAACACTGTTTATACTACGCCTCTCAAGAGAGAGGGTTGAATCAAGCCGAGAAGCTCGGCTTGACGGTCGAACTCTCTGCCTCTGAGCAGAGAGGAACCCGGACGAGGCTCCGCCGTAGGGCAGAGTCTCGTTCGGGAAGGTTGACCAACCCGATCCCGTTTATACGGGTTCTACGGGCATTTTTTGGCTGAGCCTACGGGCTCGGGAAACCCACGTTAAACTCGGCCTTTTGCCACATGAAACCCTCGTGGTCGGGTAGCTAGATACCGAATCGAGTCGAGCCGATAGTAGTTCACCCCCAACCAGACTGACAGTCATACTAACACCTTCCACATGTTGTATTATTATTTCGTGTAATATACCTTCGTTATTTCTACTCTTGTGTCCGTGTTGTTCTTTCTTGGTCCTAACCTGGACCATAACACACACAATACGACGAAAATGCACGACAGCGTAGAAGTGTGTATGAGCGGATGGAGAAGTTTAAAAGTGGCCGGACAAACGTGACACACAAAGAAGGAGCTGGGCGCCCGACAAAAATCGACTAACGACGAGAAGATTCAGCAAGGTCGATGGTGATGGCGTTATTACGTTTTTACCATCGGTGAAGTAGCATGTTTTCTCTATATTTGGATCGCTGCTTCTGGTTTCTCCTTGGTGCACACTACTAGCGTAGCGGTCACGTTTACACTGTAACAGCAGCAAGAAAACTGGCGTGATCCAGATAATACTAAATATAAGGACACATCACCAGTGTGCAGATATGTAACGTTACGCAACTTCAGTGATTAGATCGAGGAACTGGTGTTTATGTTATCAGAGTAAGGATCAGTCGAATCGATTTTTCCAATGTGTGCGTATAGGAAAATGATTTATATAGAAATAACGTTGTTCGTTTTTTGTTTTTTTTGAGGGGGGGGGTTCTCTCCGATGTAGTTATAATGGTTTCAGGGGAACTGGAGCGAAAAGTCGGATTTTCATTTGAGATACGGCAGTTTTCTCTGTTCCATTAATGCCACAAGACATTTTGCAACCCTAATCTTTTATAAGAAATGTGCGAACGCAGATTTGACAGGCAGGATCACAAAGCCGATGATATTTTATCACCAGAAAAAAAAAACTACCGATCGTTCACCAGCCTATCTTAAGCTATTACCACAACAAAGACGGATGATTAATATCCAGTTCGATTTTACAGCCAGAAGCACGAAATTATCACGAAATGATATTATATATATATATATATATATATATCAATAAATTCCACCCCCATGTAAGGCGATAATGGCAATAAAACCCAAGGGCCGACTTGGTGTACAAAAGAACGAACAATACTTTAGAAAGAACAAGAAAACTATGGAAGGTGATAGTGCCACTAAAATGCAAGTGGCTACTGGGAGTGAAAGAGAATTTAAAGTCTTTAGAACGAACTGGGAAGCCAATCCTAAACAGGAATCAAGGGATAAACCTTTACTCCTGTAGGAAAGACCGGGAAGAAGTTTGAACAGGGCAATCGGGAGACTTTATATGTAACAAACAATAATATTTGCAACCTCTTCCAACAGGAAAAATGAGCAATAAAGACATTTCCGGGTGCAAAGAACCTTTTGAATCAGAAATCCGAAATCATGAGCCCTTGCATACATACAAAGAAATTCCTCTTATGTTTATATGAGGCCGGATAAAAAAGTATGTTCTTTTCAATTAACCCCCACCACCACCGATACATTTATAATAACCTTGCTTTTCTTCTTCTTCCCCGACTTCTTCTTCTTCTTCTTCTTCCTTTCTATCACACCCAACGCCTTGCGTTTCTTTCTTTAATATAGTTTTCATTATTTTTTTTTTAATAAAGCGTTGGGAGGTTAATTGATAAAAATCGCCTGAGGATACCGTAAGGTTGAAACCAAGGTAGGGAGATTAAGACATGTCTCTCTCATTGAATAATTTAGACAAGTTTTGTCTACGCATTGTTAATAGTATCCTCTTATATTTACGGCAAGTTTCTTATTATTCTTATCGAAAGAAGAAAGAAAATTACCATGCTGATGCATATTTATTTTACTCCGAGTACTTTCGACATCAACACATTGTCATCATCAGGTCTTGTCTACATTATTTAATCTACATATCTCAATGAAAACATGCTACCAAAATATACGCTTTCTCTCTTTCTTTCTTTCCCCCCACACACACATAAACACGCACATAAACATACACACACGCACACACACACATATATTGGCTTCATCAGGTCTTGACTAAATTATTTAATCTACATACCTTAATGAAAATATGCAACCAAAATATACGCTTTCTCTCTCTCGCTCTCTCTCTCTCTCTCTCTCTCTCTCTCTCTCACACACACACACGCACATATATATATATGATGGACTCTCCCGTCGGTTTCGACGTATGAGACTCCGACAACTTTGCTTATTTAACCTTGTGTGTGAGTCGCAAGTGACACTTCAGTCTCGCCAGTGATTTGCAAAGAAGTACACAGATTGTACAAGAGTGTGGATTCTTGGAGTATATGGCTGGAGCAGCAGCAGATATTTTATTCCTTTCCCTAGTTTGACGAATCTTGACAATGTTTGATGCTGCCTTGTTATTGATGCCATTGTAGCATATAGTCTTCCATTCATTACGATCAATTACGATGTTCTCAAAGGTAGTGTGATTTATATTTGCAGCTAAGAGGTTTCTCTTCAGCCTGTCCCTGTACCTAAGCAAAGGCCGACCCATGTTTCGATGATCATTGTCAAGTTGACCATACATGAACATTTTTGGAATTCTGTTGTCTTGCATACGTAACACATGACCTTTCCAACGTAATTGTGATTTTATATATATATATATATATATATATATATATATATATATATATATATATATATATATATTGTCTTAGGGCATATGAATCTGTTATGTATTTCTGAAAACTGAATACGAATTATAATTAATTATCTGTATTTTCTTTTACTACATAAGCAATACGAGGAGTTAAAACTTCTTTCTCTTTTGAAAAAATGAGATTAATCATAGCAAATTGTTTTTTTTTATTTCTTTTAATTTAATTTCTTTTGACACTGTAACAATTCTTCAATCTATTGGGTTGGTGCATAATTATCAGGCGTTTTTGTAGTCGAGTTACTTGTTAATAAAAATTGCTGTGTTTTTTTTTTTACTTCTTTTAATATTAGTTGTATTTTATTTTCAGATTATAAAAATGCGTGTCGATAATCATACGCTCCAGAAAAATCATTTAAAATTGTTATTGTTGAATTGTTATGTTACTTTTTTCATAATAAATATTGTTTAAAAAACACCTGATAATTATGTACCAACCCAATATATCTATAAAACAAAGTGTCTGTGTGTGTGTATTTCTGTCTGTGTGTGTGTGTGTGTGTATGCTATTTTATGCACGTTCACATTTCTCGACCGATTTCGATTAAATTGTACACACATGTTGCAAATTTATGAAAGAAGGTCAAAACCAACTTTTCAATCTCCAGCCCCACCCATGGGTTTGGCAGAAAAATCGATAAAACTGAAGATGTGTAAGACTTTTTGCAAAAAACCGAGGCATAGTTACACACGAACAAAATTTTTAATGGATGAGCTGATGTTAAGGCAAAACATATCTCACGCTACGAGGTCTATGTAAAGTGCTCGATAGTTTTCCTGTGACATGGGCTTCACACAAAAAATTGCAAAAAACTATGAAGAAATCGGCTTTTTCGTACAAAAAAGAAACTTGAATAATTCCTCATTTTTATCCAAGGTTTTTTCAAACATGTTGCCAAAAAATTGTTCTCAGAAATAAGACTGTGTGGGTTTAATCTTGAACACTTCTCCGTGTATAACGGAAAACTGTTCAAAAAGCCCGTTTTTCGGCTATAAATCCTTGATTTTTCATCTGATTCTTTCCAAATTTGCCATGTAACTTACATATGACACACAAATTGTCTTGCGTGAATGCTTGGTTTAGATTATTGCAGCTAAATGGACGAAATCTGCGGCATACTACGTCCAAAATCGGCTTTTGCAATTTAGACAATTTCTTCAGATAATTCCATCCTAAATTGTCATTCGAACACACTTTGATGCAAAGATTGTTTGAGAAGGATTAC
>CAHIKZ030000189.1:592500-640000 GCA_903632075.3 Acanthosepion pharaonis | reverse complement strand
CCCCCTTTCATTCTGGCGACAGAATCGTGTTTCTTCGTGTTTTCAAATTGATTTCGGGCAAAACGAATTCTGTTTTTCCCATTTGGGGCGCTGTCAGAACCACCGCAAGGTAATTTTACGCAGTCCTATAAAGTTTTGTTGAAATCGGTTGAAAAATGTAGGAAATCCGATCCAATATATAAACGTACAGACACACACACAATCTGCGTTTTTTAATAAGTAAGATTATTTACATTATTCGGATTATTGTCGCCATATTTATTACAACACTTCGCTCCGGCCTTCTTCAGGTGGTTGGGATGTCGAACTGAACCCTTTATTTCGCTCACTGGGGTAGACTGTTCTAGTTCCACGTGCCACGTTCTAATGGATGTCAGTTAACTCATGTTAATTCCCCTCTCCACGGCCATAACCGGGTATTGAACTCACACTCTTTGGGTCCCGTCACTGGATCTAACTAACGCCTCTATCCACTGTGCCACTTGAGGACATCTGTGTATGAATTTCTGGGTATTATAAACCTAATTTCTTCAGCAACCATTTTTACCAGTGCTCATATTACAATTTTTGCTATTATCATTTCATGTGTTTACCAGAGATCATATTGCAATTTTTGTTGTTATTATTGCTTTTCTCTGGCACACCTTATTACTGGTCCCCATATTGTATTCATTTCTATGCTTGGTCGGCTCAGATACTGATAGTTATATATATATATACATATATATTTTCAGTTATTAGGATCGTTATTTTCCAAACCCGTTTCTGTAAGAATATTTTATTCTGTTATCTGCTTCACACCCCAGGTGCTTTCAAGAAAAACAAATTGAGTTAAAAGTTTATTCAAACTTCTCCCGCCTACTCGACATTACAGATTTCCTATATAAACATCGAGAAGTTTTGTTTTTTTTTTGACTGCATTCACATTATGAAGAGAACGTCTCTGAAAGATGTAGCGAGGAAAAAATATCTTTCAGTAGACAAAAAAAAAAAAAATAATAATCTCGTAAACACACATTCCACTCGCCATTCGTCTAATATAGCTGACCAGAAACGAAAGGTCAGTACCATTCTTTTTCGTTTTGAAAGATGACATCCCACGAATATAAAATAAATTAAGGAAGAAAGATGTCTTTACAAAACACATTACTCTTTTTTTGTTAGTAATGGAAATATTAACGTCTCTCTCGAACATTTAGTTAAAGTTAATATATGGTAGATCTGTCTGAAAAGAGGATTATTTCCATATATATATATATATATATATATATATATATATATATATATATATATATATATAACTATATACTTGTTTCTGATCTGTTTAGGTGAAACCTAGGTAGGTTTGTCTGGCTCACTTATATATATATATATATATATATATATATATATGTGTGTGTGTGTGTGTGTGTGTGTGTGTGTGTGTGTGTGTGTGTGTGTGTGTGTGTGTGTGTAAAATAAAAGAAAGAACATTAAGAAATATAATCCGGTGTTCTTATAGATATTTTTATTTTTACAAAATAGTGCTCAATGTAAATTTACAGAACATTAATATTATAAACTAATTGATTTAAAACCATATTTTAAATCAATTAATTTATAATATATATATATATATATATATATATATATATATATATATATATATATATATATATAGATAGATAGATAGATATATGTTTTATATCATATACTAAAATATAAATATATAAAACATATATGGGTGTGTGTGTGTGTGTGTGTATAAGCAGCAGTCCCTCTTTTATACAAGTTTCGTTAAATGCGACAGACAAATACACCTTTTTTTAATTATATTACCCTCCAGCCAACAAGGAAATTAACAAGTAGCAGTTCTATGCTAGTCGTTTTAACGAAACTTATATATATATATATATATATATATATATATATATATATATATATATATATTATAAATTATTTATATAGACAAAATATTTAAATAAATGCAACAAAATTTACCGGCCTGAACATCCGAGAAATTTCATATAAATTATGCGTCCAATATATATATATATATATATATATATATATATATATATGTGTGTGTGTGTGTGTGTGCAAGTATGCAGAAAAATAGGAAAGAACACGTTAGGTAAATAACCCGGACTTCCTTCCTTAGTATTTTTGTTTTTATTTTTAAGAACAGTGCTCCATACAGAAGTAGAGCTTAAATTATAATATTTTTTTTAACAAAATATGATTCCTTCGCTACATAAGAGTTTTCATGTTTCAAAAACAAGAGTCGAAACCATCAATATAATTATTAAAATTAAGTTGAATCAAGGTGTCGAGACCCGTTCCATCTTCAAGCGAAAATTTTGCAATAAGCTATCTGGTGGTTTGCGCGTGTTTATAAGTATGACCCATTGCAACATTAATTACTATGGAAACGGCTGGGCCGGCCATCTTGGTTAGGTGGTCAGAGATTTAATTCTTATCTTCAGATTCGTCACCTTTGGAAAGGTTATGCCAAAGTAGAGTGGGGTATCTATTTCAAAGCTAATGATGACGGTCACCATCTAGTTAGTTTACAGCGAAAGATATTTCATGGCACGACGTCAAGTCATTAAGTGTCGAGAGGATTTTGTTTTATAATTATTGTTATGGGACCTTACCCATAATAACATAATGGACTATTCCATACGTAATAAATACTGCGCCTCAAGAGGAAGCATAGAGTTCAGTCTGAAGTCTGGAGTGAAGTCCGTCAGAAGTCTTTCAGTCAGTCAGAGCGAGCGAGTCAGTCAGTCGAGTCAGAGGCAGTCCGAAACAGAGTCGCGTTCAGACAATTACTACTAAACCTGATTGTTCGTACTAACACTTTCTACTTCTCTGTATATATTCCTGTTTGTAATATATCTGTGTTATTCCATATCCATGTTCGAGTTCTTCTTTATTGGTTCTACCTTGGACTATCACCGTGGTACAAGGAACCGGACCATAACAATTATTTATCTGTTTATCTCTTTATTTCGGCTATATTTTTAGCCATTATCAAGGATGATTTTATTTTTGTCCTTTTAATTAGGCGTATGGATTGTATTTATGTCTACTAGTTATAGGGATGTTTTATTTTCCGAACACAGTTAGCACATTGTTATATTAACTAGGAACACGGCCACAATGTGCTAACTGTGTTAAGTGTTGGCTCTGAAATACATACACACAACCCCTACACCCAATTAAAAAGCCAAAATAAAATCATCCTTGATAATGGCTTAAAGTGCAGCCGAAAGCGCTCGGAATTATAGAACATTCGGAAAGTTTCTACACACTCTGTTTGAACACAAGAAAAATTAAATACAAAGCTTAATCGTGTCTGTCGTCCTTAATGAAATATATATATTGGGTCACTAACACACAAAAAAGATAATTTCTCGTATTGAGAATATTTAACATCGAAATACATGAGAAAAAAATTAATTATTTTTAATAATATGTGGAAATTTCCACCCTTTGCCTGATGACGGTCGCGAGACCGGAAACCCGTGTAGCAACATTATGCAAAAAATATACCATAATATTTTTTAAATATCCACATTACAACCAAAAACATTTGCGTTTTCTCTCTTCTTTTTAATATACACACTTTTCTCTCGTTTGAACTTCTATAACCTCTTCTGATTTCTTTTCTGTAAAGAAACTGTCGAAATGTTCTATAATTCCGATCGCTTTTCGCTATACTTTTAGCTATTATTAAGGATGATCTTATTTTGGCTTTTTAATTGGGTGTATAGGTTGTGTGTATGTTTTATATATATATATATATATATATATATATATATATAGATCTTATATAAAAATTTCAGTTATCTGTTTGGATTAGTCGTGCTCTTATGTCCATCGTCTTTTTCATGTTGAATTTGAATATGTTCTAATGTTAATTTTGTTTTATGAATATGTCCTGATGATGGTCTAAAATAGACCGAAACGTCCGACGTTGACATTATATTAACATTAATACAGCATAATTGCATATTATGATTTTTGTTTCTTTTTTCTGTATATTTTTCTTCATACTGTCGGATCTATATCTATATATTTGCTTATATATATATATATATATATATATATATATATATATATATAACTGTCTGATACCACAGAACGTATTCATAGTTTTAAAGAAGCATGAACGAATGAATTTCACCTTCTGTCGGCCACAAAGACGGTCTATGCAGTTAAATGGATACTGCTACTAAGATGTGCATAGGCTTAGCCGACCGTGATTTGACCAAAATAGAAAATTACGATTCACTCTATTTATGCGCATATTCTATACTATCCAAGAGGTGCGGACCTATCGCGGTCTACCCTGGGTATGACGATAAAATACATCCGCGTCCTGGGTAAGACGATAATCTACGTCCGACAGCAAGGCCTCTGATCAGGAGGTTTTGTGGAACGTGGAACCACCTCTTGGTGTTCCCGTGTCCGCCCTGACCCGGCGTGGTGGCGCCTGGTGTGGTCCCGGTTGTGAGCAAATAGTTA
The DNA here is from genome assembly GCA_903632075.3 of Acanthosepion pharaonis. Lineage (NCBI taxonomy): Eukaryota > Metazoa > Mollusca > Cephalopoda > Sepiida > Sepiidae > Acanthosepion > Acanthosepion pharaonis. The sequence continues at coordinate 635,488 of CAHIKZ030000189.1, read as the reverse complement.
ACCCCTAAAGTGGGGTCGAAATGCTGTGGGGTTTAAATATGGGTTTTAATACCAAAAATACATTTTTGTAAGAAATTATTATCAGCAATACATTTTTGAAAAATAAATATTACCAGCAATAAAAATTTTGTCGGCATTAAATAATCCATTGAGGTTGATAATCCGTAAAAAAAACCATATCCAACCAAACAAAATATTACTATTCTCTGCATGGGTTGTGTGTATGTTATTAGAGTTATAGGGATGTTTTATTTTCCCAAAACAACACATTATATATATCGGGTCATCCGATAAGTTCTGTCCGAATTTTAACATTTTGTTAAAATTAACGAAATTTAAAGAGTATTTTATAATGTCTAATGGAGCTGAACATTATTTTTATTTTTAGATTCATTTAAACTGATCAAATTTTATTTCAGAGAACAATAAAAGTAAATTTTGTTTGATTAAAACCCTGCTATCATGGAAGTACCCAAGAATCATTTGAGGCACATAATGTTTTATGAGTTCAAGAAAGGAAACTCAGCAGCCGAAGCGGCTAGAAACATTCACTCAGTTTATGGAGAGGAATGTGTGAATGTAAGAACTTGCAGAAGATGGTTTGCAAAATTCAGAGTTGGAGATTTCACCCTGGAAGATGAAGATCGAATTGGACGTCCAGTTGAGTTTGATGAAAAGCTTCTTGAAGCAGCCCTTGAAGAAAATCCTGCTTTATCAGTTGAGAAATTGGCAGTGGTTCTCAGTTCAAACCATACAACTGTTCATCGTCATCTTCAACAACTTGGAAAAGTTCGTAAACTTGGAAAATAGCTGCCTCATGAATTGTCTGAAAACAACCTCAAATCCAGAGTTGACATCTGCTCTTCTCTCCATTCTCGCCAACTTGTTTCACCTTTTTTGGATAGACTTGTGACTGGCGACGAAAAATGGATCTTTTATAGAAATGTTAAGCGTCGTAGACAGTGGCTTGGTAAAGAGGAAGGACCCCAGTCACAGCCGAGAAGGGAACTTCATAGGCAAAAGGTTCTTCTTTCAATCTGATGGGATCGCCAAGAATAATCCACTTTGAATTCTTACCACCTAATGCAACAATTAATGCTCACATATACTGTCAGCAATTAGAGCGTTTGAACCAAGCTTTGAGGGAAAAAAGACCTGCTCTAGTGAATCGAAAAGGGGTGATGTTTCATCAGGACAATGCGCGACCCCACACAGCAAGAATCACGTCACAAAAGATCGAAGAACTTGGTTGGGAGAAAATTCCTCATCCACTTTATTCTCCCGATCTTGCTCCTTCAGACTACAATTTGTTTCGTAGCTTACAGAATCATTTGGAAGAAACAGCTTTTGTAACACAGGAAGAGGTTAAAACTAACATTTCTGAGTTCTTCGAATCAAAGCCAAAAGAATTTTACAGTAATGGAATTAGTAAGCTTGTTAATAGATGGAAGGAAGTCATAGATAATCAGGGAAAATACATTGCTGATTGAATCTGTAATTAAATGTAACATTTGGTCACTTGTTTTCTTTATCCAAAATTCGGACAGAACTTATGGGATGACCTTATATATATATATATATATATATATATATATATATATATATATATATATATGGACGGAGTACTTAAAATATTACTAAGAAAAATACATGAAAATTTAGGCATATTTTCGCCGTTTTTTTTTCTTTGAATAATTTTGTTAGTGTTGAAACTTGACTAATTCAGGGAATAATAATGCAACACAAAATGTACTTAGAACAAAATGTATTGAAACAAGAAAGTGTACACAATATTTATATATAGTCTTTTGTATATTCCTGGTAAGACCGTTCCTGGAGAATGTGTTGACTGAGTCGCAGTCGGGTAGAGTCTCTGGTTGAATCTCTTGATTCCTCCCTCTCTTCCCGGTACCAACCATATTTATATGGTCGGTTCTCCACTATGCAAATTAGGTGGATCCTACAACAACAGTTAGTTTATAAACTTCATGTATAGTTATATTCAGAGTTTAATTTTCATAACTTTTATTTTTTAATTAAATTATAAATTGGAGTTTAATTAGTTATCCTGATTTCCTATAAAATCTAATATTTATTTTAAAGCATTAATAAATTGTATCTAGGGCCCGTTGTTTCATTATTTAAATTATCATATACTTGTAATTTGATTGGCCATTACATCTTACATAAAAATATAACCCCCCAGTGGGGGAGTGGTTGGTTTTGAACTCTTTAAAACTTTATTTTACTTGCAACACCATCACTTGACAAGACACTAGAAGTGTTGAAACAAAATGGCTATTTTTGTAGTGATGTTATAACTTACTTATGTTATAATATTTAAATAAATACTCTACTTTGTGTTGAGCACTTTTTAAAATAGTGTTTCTGGTTACTGGAATTTTCCTCCATCGATACCAACCTTGCATTCGTGTATATATATATACCTGACCTTCATACGTCGCGTTCGACGTATGAGGGTCAGGCCGATAAGTCCCCAGGAAACCAACATCCCGACACCGGCACATGAGATTTGATTATAGTGGTGAAGGCCTCGTGCAGGACCAGCCACACTTTTTGTAGGGACGAATACAGAAACCTGGTGCACAGAATGCATGCCAGAAGGTTCCCAAACGACCCTCCGCAGGTTTTGAATTCAGAGTTGTCCTTCTCCTAGACCAGTTGCCATCCAAGGCTATAGAACCCAGTCTGTCCTGCTATTTTACCCATAGCTGGAGGGAGATGAAGAAGGATATTTTCACGTAAGTGAATGTAATGGATTCGACTGGAATTCGAACTCGGCTCTGCGATTTCTCAATCCAAGCCGCTATCCACTATATATGGTACCACAGAACGTATAGATAGTTTTAAAGAAGCAAGACCGCATATTTTTCCATGAAAGAATGGAAAATATAAACTGACAAAACACCCAGTAGAGAAAGAGAACGAATGAATTTCACCTTCTGCCGGCCACAAAGACGGTCTATGCAATTTAATGGATACTGCTTCTAAGATGTGATATATGCTTAGCCGGCCGTAATTTAACCAAAATAGAAAACCACGATTCATTGTATTCATACGCATATTCTGTATTATCCAAGAGGCGCGGACCTATCACGGACTGCTGTGACGTCTGCGTCAGACGTAGAATATAGGGACTCGTACCCTGTCTGGTGTTGCCAGGAACACTTTGTGCAACCCGCATCTCAAGGTTTGTATTGGTTCACCCTATGCAGTCAGCGCCGCACTGAGATGTAAATTTATAAACAAGCGAACTATTTTGTAGAGAGAGCGGAGGTTTGTTCTTAGGAAACGAAGAAACAACATGTGTCCTGACGGCGGGAAAACACGACTTCGCACACACAGACATTTTATTAGCCGGAATCTTGTTTTTAAATATTAAACTATTTTAATCATAGTTCCTCGTCTCCTACCAATTCTCGTCTACGTCACGAGATTCGCGTTATATTGTACTCTTCGCCAACGTTTTTTCTGGTGTCGAAAAAGACAAAGGTTACCTTTTTAGGAAAAATATGCTTGTTTATATATATATATATATATATATATATATATATATATATATATATATATCATAATTTTTTTAAAAATATGATTCCATGGCTACATAAGTGTTCTCTTGTTTCAAAACAGGAGCTAAAAACACGAGAACTCTTATGTAGCCATGGAATCATATTTAAAATACTAACGAACTTCGGATTATTAACCTAATATGTTTCTTTTCCTATTTTTCTATATATGTGTACACACGAACACGCACGCACACACACACACACACACACACACACACACACACACACACACACACACATATATATATATATATATATATATATATATATATATATATATATATACTACCGGTCAAAAGTATTTGGCAACCTTCAAGAAATTGTATTTCTAAGTGTTATTTTTAATGAAACAAGTTAAACACCCGAATGGTTTTATTTATTATACTAAATAAAAGTCTTCCTCAGTAACTTTTACGTTAGTATAAGCACATATCTTTTTTAAAAAAATGATTGGAATGAGTTTTTCTTCTTTAGTAATGAGCATGAATAAAACTTTTTCCAAAGGTTACATTATGCCACCACTTGAACTCATCTTAGACTATATTATGTTGAATTACTGTTTGCTAGATACTTCGTGTTTTACCTTACTTGTTAATGTACCTTGCCCAGTAGAGAAATTTGTTCCTCTTATTCTGTTAAATTAAAAACTAAATTTTGCATATTTCTTCCGGCTCAAAACTGTTTTGATTTTTTTATGCATTTCACCACTAGCACGCAAGGGGCTACAGAGGATTTGGAGCGAGAGCAGATAGGAGTGATAGAGGAAAGGATGAGGAGAAGGATAGTGGATAGATCAAGGAAACTGGAGATGTCGATTGACATTACATTTGAATAGTTGGAGATGTGAAGCTATTGGAGTAGAAGAGACGGCTACATTTAACAGTTTCAGCAGTGAAAGGGTGAGAGAGGGATACCAACCTCGTAGGGCGCTTGAATTCGCGAAGTCTGGGAAACAACGAAAGCAGCTCATCGTAGCAATTACCATGAAAGTATTTGTAAAAAAGACAGAGAGAGGCGACGGCACGTCTGTGAGAGAGCGACTGCAGACGAGATGCCAGATCAGGGCCAATTATATTGCATATCCGTCTCTGGATCTTATCAAGAACACGAGGCAAACAGTAGGGTTTCCAGACCATATATGGCAGCAATACTCCATGCAAGGGCAAATGGTTGATTTGTAGATTTGATTCCGGGAGAAAAAGTTCCTGGCGCGGCACAGGGAGCCAACTTTCCTTGCGGTGGACGAAGCAATTGACTCAATGTATTTGTTCCATCTCAGGTCAGCCGTCAATGCGAGACCGAGCAGCCGCAGAGAGGTGCTTTCGGGAAGTTGAGCGTCAGACATTCTAATGGGGGGCAGGGAAGGATCTCTGTGGTGATTAATAGAGAGCAGTTTTGTTTTAGAGGCGTTAAAGTTAACCAGCCAATTCCTGCCCCAGTTCACAAACGATTGGAGGTCCTTTTCGAGACGAACGGCCAGGTTAGTTTTATCAACGACACTAAATTTGTTTTTGAGGTTTGGAGTAAATTGTAGTGTCGTCCGCGTAGATGCCAACTTGAGAATCATTGTTACGTTGGAATTATTTGCTTCAGTATCGACTGTTGATATTGTCCAGCCCAAGTTTGCCTTGCTTACGAACTGTTAACTTCATTAATTTTATTTTGTTGAATTTATGAATTTCTCAGTTTCTTTTTTATTTGTGTGTTTTTATTTGTTTACTTTTTTTTCTTTAATTTTGTTTCTTTCTTATGCTTTTGAACACATTCACGTTTTTATTTTTGTTATATTTTCTTTTTTCGTATTCATTTTAATTGTTGTTTATTTTTAGTTCTTACGTGCTTTAATTTTCCATTTTAGTTTTTAAGTAATTTAATTTTAATTTCGTCTTTCTTTGTTGTGAGACATTTTCTTTTTATTAAATTAATTCTTTCAGAAAACAATTGGCATATAAAGGCAAGCGTTTATTTGTTTAGCCGTGGTGGTTTCAGGCCACCATGACGGAAAATTTTGGGTGCACCGCCGGTGTAGACCAAAAATTTGTAACCACCTAAAGACACTGCCAAAGAAAGATTCCTCATACTTCGCTGAACAAAGAATCAAGTATGAGAAATATGTGAAAGGAAACGGGTTCCTCACGATTCCTGAATTCAAGTATAATATCCCTGGTGACCACCGATGTAAAAAGTCGGAAACTGATTGGGTTCAGCAGGGAAAGCATGGAACAGGCTTTAAAAAGCCTCAATACAGCACCAAAAGTTTTAGCCAGAAGGAGCAATTCAATGTGGGACCTTCTCCTAGGCAAAGAACAGAAAGCGAAGCGGCTGTCCGGAAGTGTCCTGACTGCAGACGGAGTACATGGGCACCCGGCGGACAAAGATCACAGTCTATGGGGTGCCCATGAACATTTGCGAAGACAGCATAGGAGCGGGGAGCTTTTTTTACGAAGTTTAGACAAGTGGAGGAGGTAAATGCATCCATCAGCAAATCCGGAATCGCCACGGGAGACATTGTGTTACAAGTGCCGCTAATCCGGCAAGGTTTTGGAGAAATCCCGAACATCTTAATGCGTCGAGAAAAGCGGATGGTGGTGGTAGAGGGACGCAAACACTACTGTTGGTTATGTGGAGCCTCGGGACACAGGTCCAAGGCGTGCCCCGCTAAGAATTCACAATCTCCACCCACCCAACGAGATGAAAAAAAAAATGAAATCAATAAAAAGGAAAAGCAAAAGAAAGCATAAGAAATCAACCCTACCTCTTTTTCCTTTTATTGATTTCTTATTCTCTTTCCTTTTCTTTTGTATCTGTAAAATTTGGATATACTCTTCTCCTTCTTTTTGTCTTTCTCTTCTATTCCTTCTCTTTGCGTAAGGTTGATTTCATATGTTTTTTTTTCTTTCCTCTTTCTTTTTCTTTTGATTGATTTCTTACTTTCTTTCCTTTTTTACTTTAATTTGCCTTTCCTTTCATTTCTTTTATGGTATGAATAATTATTTTATATATTTGTTTCTTTGCCTTCTATGGAAAATTTTCAAAAGTGTAAAAAAAGTGATGTTTCATAAATCGTATTTTTAAATAAAACCAATTTTTTCCACCATTGTTAGCCGGATAGCTAGACCTATTTAAACGTCGAAACAAATATGCATTTTTGTCGCGGTAACGTGCATGTTTCAATATAAGAGTTTATAATAAATATGTATTGCTCTACTTCTTGTATTGAGCCATTTTTTAAATCAATGTTATGAACGTTTGAATTTATATACTTTTCGTTCTTTTACATTTGCATATATAATCGACTCTCCCGTCGAGATTCGACGTATGATCAAACAGATCAGTTTCCAGAAACCGACAGCCCGACAAGCACATGATCGTTTCCACACTTTTGAAGAACCGAATACAGAACACCGAAAAGGTCCCCCCAAACGTCCCCTCCATTTGAAGAAATACGGTTTTAAGTTGTGCTATGTTTATGGGAAAAAGTGCTTATCAGAAATTAAACAAGTATTAAATAATCGAAAGGCCCCACCACATTTTTACTACGTCAATAAAACATAAAAAAGCAAAGAATAAATGAAAATGAAAAACAAGTAAATAAATTAAAGAAAAAATAAATAAACAAGCCACCTCAGCAAAATTAACCTGATTACCCAAAATGCACCACTAACCCATAATATATAAAAAAGCGTGCCAAATATCCAGCATTCCGGCACGATTTGCATAAATATATTTCATTTATTTTATATATATATATATATATATATATATGTATGAAATACTTCGATAATGACTTTTCTACACAAGATTTATCGATGATAGCTTCTTCCTATACGGGCAATGAGAAAAAAAGATTAATGAATTCATTATGGCCCTAAACACAGTGATCGGTAACATTTCTAAACATCCGTAAACCAAAACTACAAACGACACTACACACTAATATCACAAACAACTTTAAGTCTCTAGTAACCACTTTCAATACTACTCCACTTCCACTATCTCAGATAATCAAATGTCGCTGGCAAATAGTGCACCTTAAACCATACCTACAAACTTTGTTTGAGGTACCCGGACTTTTAGCATATCTTAGACCAAAGATGTAGTAACCAAACTTCAGATGATAAGATAATCCGTAATAGACCAAAATTAAAAACACAATTTTCCCAACCATGTAACAACAAAAGGAGCCTATGCTGTAACCACATTAGACAAACCAATTCGTTCACTAGCTCAGTCACTAACACAGAAGATGAGGACAATAGTCCGAATATTGTAAAAATTGTACATAATACCTCATCTCAGAAATATAGACATATACTGAAAGGCCGAAACTTTGTAATAAATATGGGGACAAAGATAAGGACAATAGTCTGAATAATGTAAATAGTGTACATAATACCTCATCTCAGAAATATAAACATATACTTTAAGGCCGAAACTTTGTAATAAATATGGCTACAAAGATGAGGACAATAGTCCGAATAATCTAAATAATGTACATAATACCTCATCACAGAAATATACACAGTCAAGATTTCTGCCTAGAAAACATAATTTCAAAAGCCATACAAAGTTTACTATAATTGAAAAAATAGAAAAAGACAGAAAAGATAACCTTTAAAAAATACTCGAACATGAAGACAAATTATTTAGAACCTGAAAACACTTCGTCCGGATTGACTCAACCAAGGACTGAACTACACAGATAGAATTAATGTATAACATTATAGATCAACCCCGCAACCATATTTCTCTCGCAGACATTATAATATCTGTATAAGTGAATATACTCTATTGCTACTCCATAGAAGATGGCTCCACCTATGAAGGGCCCAAGGTGACTCCCTTAAACGTAACCACCATAAAACACACTAGCCAGGCATAGTTCCAGAGGTGATGAGGCCTCCTACACACACACACTTGCACACACATACATACACATACACACATTGCACACAACCCCACCAAAATTAAAAGATAGCATACACATAACCCACACATCCCCTCCCCGCAACTAATAGAGCTGTCAAAATGAAAAACGAGGTGAATTTGTGACGCTTGAGTCTCACAACCTGTTATTAAAAAAATAAAAAAAAACAACTTGAAAAAGGTCTTTAACCAGTCCCAGAACTGAACAAAAATTAAAGATAAAAAAAAAACAAAAAACAAATGAAAACGACAGCCCAAATTCAACCTCTTCAGAGACAGTCATTCACCCCTAGATATCAGTGCTAACAAGCAATATTTTTTTCCTTATGACGCCCAAGTGGCCGAAACTAGTCGAGGAACCTAATTTAAAAAATAAAACAAAAATATTAATATACAACCCAGTATATATATATATATATATATATATATATATGTAATATATAAATATATGGATATAGATCCGACAGTATGAAGAAAAATATACAGAAAAAACAAACAAAAATCTTAATATGCAATTATGCTGTATTAATGTTAATATAAAGTCAACGTCGGACGTTTCGGTCTATTTAAGACCATCTTCATGGACATTTTCATTTAAACATAATTAACATTAGAACATATAAAAAATCAACACGAAAAGACGATGGACATAAGAGCACAACTAATCCAAACAGATAACTGAAATTTTTATATAAGATCAGCGTTCCGTTTAAATACTGGAAATACAAACCTAAATTTACTTTAGAAAATGGACGACTTCAAGCTTGTACGAAAATATAAGAATCTATTGATCAAGTAAGGAAAGGATTTATTATCGAACTGTTTTTTAAAATTGTTTCATCGTTTTGTAAATCATTTTTGATTTGCTTTGTAACGTGGAGGACTTCAAGCTTGTATGAAGATATAAGAACCTATTGATCTCTACGTATTCCTATATCAACGGAAAGGACTTTCTTGAACTGTTTATATAAAATAGTTCAATTGACTTTTTTAATATTTTAATATTTGGAAATCATCTTCGAATACGTTTTCACAACGACGTGATCATATTTAAACGGAACGCTGATCTTATATGAAAATTTCAGTTATCTGTTTGGATTAGTTGTGCTCTTATGTCCATCGTCTTTTGTGTTAAATGTTTATATGTTCTAATGTTAATTATGTTTAAATGAAAATGTCCATGAAGATGGTCTTAAATAGACCGAAACGTCCGACGTTGACTTTATATTAACATTAATACGGCATAATTGCATATTAAGATTTTTGTTTGTTTTTTCTATATTTTTCATATATATATATATATATATATATATATATATATATATATATATATATATATATATATATATATATATATATATATATATATATATATTCGATAAAAGTGACTCACCTGATTTTTTTTTATTTAAATATATTTTCGGCTATTGTTTTTTGGGGTCAAACTAATTTTTAATCTTACTAATATAAAGACCCCTTCCTGACCACCTAGTGAAAAAGTTTACTCACCCTAAGGTATTCTATTGATAATTATAATTTTGGATATAAATGAGATTTAGGGAAAAAAAACTGTGTGCAAAAAAGTGACTTATTTTCTTGCAACTAGTAATCAATATAAACATAGCCAAACAGCTTTAAATAAAGAATAATGGAGGTATAATTTATTTATAATAGGTAATATAGTTCGAAATATTTAATAATCTATGGGTCCTTCTTTATTTTGAATAACCTTTTTGGCATTGAATTGATTAGGTTCTGGCAAATCTCATCTGCAAGCATTGAATTCCATTCGGATATGAAATTCACAATCAAATCTTCTTTGTTGCTCAACTGCTTTCTCGAGAGCCTGTACTTTATAATGCTCCATAAGTTTTATATAGGGTTGAGGTCAGGAGATTGGAGCGGCCATGTCATATCACTCACCTGTATATCAAAGTATTCCTTCGTCAATTTTGATTTGTGACAGGTAGCATTATCCTGCATAAAAATGAGCGTGGTGGGGTCGATTTGCACCCTTTCAGCAGAAGGGAGCAGACAAGACTCTAAAGTTCTCTTGTACTGCTCGCTCCTGAGTGTCTTTTCAAAAGGTTTTAGGAAACCAGTCCCATGAAAAGAAAAGCATCCGCAGAACATTATACTGAACGGATGCTTGACAGTACTTACTGCTTCAAAGAACTTTCAAAGCTTCTTCGGATTTTAGATCGCTTATCCTTTGAATTTAGCTAAACTTTCGTTTCATCGGAGAAGAGAACATTCTTCCAGTCTTTTACAGTTTTTATACTGTATGAGGCTTTCTGGAATATTCTAGATTTAATTTAAGCTGATCTAGAATTCTCTAGAATATTGTTCTGAGTGTATTGTAAAATACTTTTCAATATTTTGTCAAAAGCTTTTTAAATTTACCAGTTTAATCATTAGAATGCGATATCTGAGTCACTTTTTTTGCACAGAGTTTTTTTTCCTGAATCTCATTTATATCCAAATTTATCAATTGAATACCTTAGGGTGAATAAACGTTTTTCATAGGTGGTCGGGAATGGGTCTTTATATTAATAAGATTAAAAATTATTTTAACCCCAAAAGCAATAGAAAAAAATACTTTTAGCAAAAAAAATCAAGTGAGTCACTTTTATCGAACAGCAATATATATATATATATATATATATATATATATATATATATATATATATAAACGACTTCCGGCAAAATAACCGCCAAATATAAATAGCCGAGAAAAAAACGACACTCGTGGTCTGACGATTGCGTCTAGCATGAAACAGACTGTCGCCTCTAAGTGCTGACTTCTATGTTCACTTTTATATTTACACATGGTCTATCTCTGATATTGAGCACTTTATCCCATAAATATAGCATGCCTTAAGACTATATTTCTTCATATATATATATATATATATATATATATATATATATATATATATGAGTGTATGTGTGTGCGTGCATGTTTCATAAAAAATGACAGACAAAGTACTAGGGTTAACCTTTTAATTTAATTTTTCTTGTGTTCGAAAAAGTGCTTTCTTTTTTGGACACACAGTGGGCAGAAACCGTCCAAATGTTCTATAATCCCGAGCGCTTTCGGCTATACTTTTAGTCATTATCAAGGCTGATTTTACTTTTGAGATTAATTGTGTTTGTGCGTCATGTGTATGTTTTTAGTGTGTTATAGAAGTGCTTTATTTTACGAACATGGTCAGTATATTATGGTCGCGTTCGTAATTAATATTGTTAAGAGTTGGCTTTTTTTTTATTTATTATTAGGGCTTCCATTATTTTTAATCTTTTTTCACAGGTGGATAAGGTTATTATGTTTGTATTTTCTACTAGTATGTTTCGAATAGAGTCTGGTAGTTTTGTGTGCGTGTTTAAATGGGTCCTAAAAGAAATGTGGTCAGATAGGTGTAACATAAGGCGTCTGGATAGGCATGTAGTCGTGTGGCCGATGTAATTATTTAGGAATTCGGTTTGCTCAGGAACACAGTTCCTTAAGGGGCATTTGATTTCACATAATGTTCGTTCGTTCTAATTTTTACTTTGATAATGTGTTGTTATTTTTGAGGATAGGGTTAGTTGTCATAAATTTTTTTCATTTCATTTTTGGAAGTGCTATCTGATGATCCGGAATCCTTTAAAAGGGCTCTGGTGAAATAAATTATTATAATGGTACCTTAAAGTGGTATGTTTTTCTTTAAATTATTAGCTCTGGATTTACATTGAGCTCTCAGGATTTCATCTTCCTTGGGATTACCCATACGGATTACCAAGTTCTTCATAACTTAAATATATATATATATATATATATATATATATATATATATATATTTTCTCCGATTTAATCTATATTTATAGTTCCTCCCTATTAATATATATATATATATATATATGTGTGTGTGTGTGTGTGTGTGTGTGTGTGTGTGTGTGTGGATGGGGATAAAGTGTTTGTGTGTGCACACGCGTATGTGTAATCACTTTCTACTGTACTGATTAGAGATAAAAATGAGGCTACTTATATTAAACAATATTTATAATTCTGAATTCTTTCGCGAAGCAAACTAAATTGAATGGGAAATCTTTTCATATTTTGAATGTAGATGATGAAAATTTAAATATATTTTATTCATATAAAATATTATATATATGATAGAATAAAGCTTATATCAAATAAGAATAGATATATATATATATATATATATGGTAGAATAAAGCTTATATCAATATATATGATATAATAAAACTTATATCAAATTATAACTGTTTAATATTTGTTAATTACTAGTCTGTCAGATTTTAATCCGTGTTTGCTCTCATTACATATATATATATATATATATATATATATATATATATATATATATATATGATATATATGTCTATGTGTGTGTGTGTGTGTGTGTTGTATGTCTGATAGAAAGATTTGTGAACAAATTTTGATAGCTTTTTGAACAGATTAGATAGATTTGATAATAGATAGATAGATAGATTTAGATAGATAGATAGATAGATAGATAGATTTGGAATAGATGAGATAGATAGATAGATTTGGGATAGATGAGATAGATAGATAGATAGATTTGATAGACTGAGATAGATAGATAGATAGATAGATAGATAGATAGATAGATTTGGGAACAGACTGAGATAGATAGATAGATAGATAGATAGATAGATAGATAGATAGATAGATAGAAACAGACTGATGTAGATATGAAGAGATTGAGATAGATAGATAGAATAGATAGATAGATAGATAGATAGATAGATAGATAGATAGATTTGTGAACAAACTGATAGATAGATAGATAGATAGATAGATAGATAGATAGATAGATAGATAGATATGAACAGACTGGGATAGATAGATAGATAGATAGATAGATAGATAGATAGATAGATTTATGAACAATTTTTAGATAGATAGATAGATAGATAGATAGATAGATAGTGAATAAACTGAGATAGAAATGGCGTCTTTCATCACGTGAACATTAAGAAACCGCTCTTAAACATATTAAGTAACACACACACACACACACACGCACACACACACACCTAAGAATACAGTCACGCATATACAAATTGAAATGTTTTAGAAAAAAAGAAAAGTTTTCGAAAGGTCCTCTGTCGTTTTTACACCTGCCTGCAAAAAGCAGTTTGGCCGCATTCCGTTTTAAATATTAAAAACGGTCCAAGCGTCAAAATGACGGATTTTTTTTCGCGCCATTGTTCTAGCATATTTGTTGAGAAAAGTGAAAAGCAGAGAGAAGAAAGAAAAAGAGTCGACTCATCATTTCCATCTGCGTTGTCCGCTTTCCGATTTCCGCACCACGTGATCAATCGGACTTCCTCTTCACATTCAGAGAATCAACCATTATCAGACATTGTCAAGGACACTCATGAAATTCGCTTTATTCACGTTTATTTTTCGCTTTTCCGTCTTTTTTTTTCTTTTTTCTTTTTTTTTTTTTTTTCACGTTTTTCCTTTGTCGTCTTAGCAGTTTTGTTTTTTTTGTTATTTTTTTTTTTTTTTCTTATTTTGAATTTTCAATTTTTCCCTGTTCGGTCTTCCGTACTTTCATACACTTTATTTATTTATTTATTTATTTTTTTCAATTTCGATTTTATACATTCTTTTCTTTTGAAGACAATTTTTCATTCCTTTTTTACACAGTTCCTCCCTATTTCATTCGCTAACATCTTCGTTCCTTCTTTCTTTTGACTCTCTCACTCTCTCTCTCTTCTTTCTTTTTTCATTCTTTCTCGAGCTCCTTGGTCCTTTCTTTCATTTTTATACATATATGCGTTTAAGTTTGTCCTTTTTTTCTTTTACCATTCTCTCATTTATACTCTCATTTTCCTTCGTTAATTATTCATTTTTCTTCCTATTTCGCTTCATATTTTATTTCCATTTTCTTTCTTCATGTCATTCCCGATTTCTTTCCCTGCTTTATTTCCACATTGTTTCGATTTTCTTCATTTTTTTAATCATCTTTCGTAATTTCAGTTTTTCATTCCTTCTTTTTTCTTTCAACCATTTTTTCTTTCAACCATTTTTTCTTGTGTTTTTTTCTTTCTTTCTCAACTTCCTTCTCCCTTCCCTTCTTTATTTCTACATTCTTTCGATTCTCGTCATGTTTTTAATCATCTTGCGTTCTTTCACACTTTTTATGCTTTCTTTCTTTCCTTCTTTCTTTCTTTCTTTCTTTCTTTCTTTCTTTCTCGACTTCCTTCTCCCTTCCCTTCTTTATTTTCACATTCTTTCGATTCTCGTCATGTTTTTAATCATCTTGCGTTCTTTCACACTTTTTATGCTTTCTTTCTTTCTTTCTTTCCTTCCTTCTCCCTTCCCTTCTTTATTTTCACATTCTTTCGATTCTCATCATGTTTTTAATCATCTTGCGTTCTTTCACACTTTTCTTTCACCCTTACCATCTGTCTTTCTTTCTTTCTTTCTTTCCTTCTTTCTTTCTTTCTATCTTTCTTTATTTCTTTCTTTCTTTCTTTCTCGACTTCCGTCTCCCTTCCCTTCTTTATTTCCACATTCTTTCGATTCTCATCATATTTTAATCATCTTGCGTTCTTTCACACTTTTCTTTCACCCTTACCATCTGTCTTTCTTTCTTTCCTTCCTTCTTTCTTTCTTTCTTTCTTTCTTTCTTTCTTTCTCGACTTCCTTCTCCCTTCCCTTCTTTATTTTCACATTCTTTCGATTCTCGTCATGTTTTTAATCACCTTGCGCTCTTTCACATTTTTTATGCTTTCTTTCTTTCTTTCTTTCTTTCTTTCTTTCTTTCTTTCTTTCTTTCTTTCTTTACTTCCTTCCCTTCTTTATTTCCACATTCTTTCGATTCTCATCATGTTTTTAATAATCTTTCGTACTTTCACTCTTTTATTCTTTCTTTTCTCCTTCATCCTTTCTTTCTTTCTCGACTTGCTTCTCCTTTACCTTTTTTATTTCCACATTCTTTCACTTCTCTTCGCCTTTATAATTCTCTTTCGTTCTATCTTTCTTTCATTCTTTCTTTCTTTTTTTTTTCTCTCATCTTTCCTTCTGTCTTTCCTCTTTTCATTTTTCCTTCGTTACATTTTCAATTTTTACCTGTTGTTTCTTTTACATTTTATTCAATTCGTTCTTCTTTTTATGGTTAAATTTAATTCTTTTTTTTTCCTTCATACCCTTTTTTTTCATTCTTTCTTACACTCATTCTTTCGTCTTAAATTAATTGTTTCCCCTTATATTTTGTTTGATTCTTTTTTATTCAATCTTTTTCTCGTTCCTTCTCGCTTTTTCTCTTCATGTCTCTTTTCATTCTTTCAAATATGTCCTCCTTCCGTACATTATGATTCGTTCTTCTCGTCATTCAATTTTCCTGTTTCTTTCCTCTTTTCTTTCATTTTATTCTTTTTTAGCTTTACATTTTATGCATAATTTTCTTTCTTACTTTCATTTTTTCTTCTTACAATAATTTTCTTTCCTTTTGCTTCTTTTTTTTCTTTTTATTCACTTTCTTTCTTTCTTTCTTTCTCGAATTCCTTCTTCCTTACCTTTTTTATTTCCACATTCTTTCGATTCGCTTCATGCTTATAATCCTCTCTCGTTGTATGTTTCTTTCATTCTTTCTTTCTTTTTTTTCTTTCATCTTTTCTTCTGTCTTTCCTCTTTGCATTTTTCTTTCGTTACCTTTTTAATTTTTCCTGTTGTTTCTTTTACATTTTATTTCATTTCTTTTTTTTTAATCTTTGAATTTAATTCTCTCTTTTTCCTTCGTACCTTTTTTCATTCTTTCTTTATTCTTTTCTTTTTATTCTTTCATTTTTCTTAAATTCTCGTTCCTTCCGTTTCTCCTTTTATATTTTTTTTGATTCTTTTTTTTTTTTCTTTTTTCGTTCAATTTCTTTTTTCCTTCATGTCTTTTTTCATTTTTTTTTTCATTCGTCTTTAGCTTTCGTGTACATTATGATTTCGTTCTTTATCTTCATTCAATAATTTACTTTCCTTTTGCTTTTACTTTTCTATCTTTTTTATTCATTTTCTTTTCTTTCTTTCTTTCTTTCTTTCTTTCTTTCTTTCTTTGCATTGTCTTTGAACTTTCCTTCTTTACATATTCATTATTCCCTGTTTTTTTACACTTTTTCTTCATCGTTTTTAACGTTGCTTTTTATTCCTTTCTCTCTCACTTTCACCCTTGCCTTTTTTTTTCATTCATTCCTTTTTATATTTCATTTTTCTGTATTTCTTTATTCAAAATCGTTTGCCCTCTTTCTTTCTCTGTTTCTTTCATTTCTTTCCTTTCTTTTTTTTCTTAGTCAACATTTTCCATTCCTACCAAGCGTAAAATACATTTTTCTTTACGTTACTATTTTTAATTTTTCCTGTTGTTTACACTTTAAATTAATTTCATTTCTTTTTTAAATACACTTAAAATTTACTAATAAAATTGTTGTGGATTCTTTTACCTAAATAACAAACGCCAGGAATTATTTTTTTTCGTTTCAAACTTTATTTCCAGAAATTCTAAATATATATATACTTTTTTTTTTATCGCAATCTTTTCTACGTGCTCGCTCTTCCGCTTTACTCACCTTTATTTCCTTATTTCAACCTTTTACTTTCTTTTGTTTCGACTCGTCTTCAATTTGCTTATTCCTTCTCTTTTTTTTTTTTTAGCAGTTTTTTATTTTCATTCGTTTCCATGTGTTTAAAAAGGGTGGACCCTTCAAAAAGTTTTTAAGAAATACACTAATTCGAAATCATTTAAAATACGCTAATAAAATAATTTATTTTAAGAAAAACACTAATAAAATACATTAATAAAATTCACTAATTTTATTCATTTTTATAAGAAAAACGCTTTAGAAATACACTTTAAAATACTTTACTTATTTATAAGAAAACACTTATTAGAAATACTTAATAAAATTTCTTTTTTATTGAAATGGCATTGAAGTACATTTCTTCTTCTTTTACTACTGCCTCATTATTCCTGTCCATTTAATTTATTTTCTTTTTCTAGCTAGCCGCCATTTTCCGTTCCGCCTCTTATTCCCGCCAGGGTTTTCTCCCTCTCCCTTTCTCTCTTGTTCTCAATATTTTTTTTATTTTTCAAACCCTTTTATAATTATCCAAAAGAATTTTCTGTATTTTCTTTATTAAAATCGTTTGCCCTGACGATAAACTTTCAACAAGGCCTCTGATAGGGAGGTTTTGAGAATCTTGGACCGTCTCTTGAGTGCTGTTCATCCCAGCTGCTCCCAGAACCTCAGTGGCAGCGGCTGTTACCCTATGACCCAATAGGGTTCACCAAGCGAAAATACAATGTATTTTTAATAAAATTAACAGCACTAATTTTATAAAAAAACCAACAATATATTTTTTGAAAAATAAATATTACCAAAATACCTAAAATCTACGATATTTATAAGAAAAATGGCATGAAAAAGTCATCTATTGATTTCTTACAAAGAATACTTCTTCTATTTACTATCTGCCGGCATTAAATAAATTGAGGTTGATAACATCCCATCCAAAACCTGGGTCAAACTGATTTCTTACTTTAATCTGTTCATACGAACCTATCCAAAAATCTTATCCGTTAAATAACCGCCATCTTAAAACAAAATAAACCCAAACCCTTTATTGATTTCTTACCATATTCTATTCATGAACCTATCCTAAAAATCTTATCGGCATTAAATAACCCATGAGGTTTATATGCCTTTAAACCAAACCCTGATCCTTCCTTACAAAGAAATACATCTATTCATACGAACCTATCCTCAAAAAATCTTTTTAAATAACCCATTGAGGTGTGATATGCCTTAAAACAAAATCCTCCCTGTCTACAAACGAATAAATTCTATTCATCCCTATCCTAAAAAATCTTATCGGCCTCTGATTGAGGTTTTGAGAAAATAAACTTGGACCCTCTCTTGAAATTGATTTTCTTCCCAAGAATACATATGCTCTATTCATACAGAACCTATCCTAAAATCTTATGGCATTAAATAACCCATTGAGGTGTTGATATGCCTTAAAACAAAATAAACCCAAACCCTGTGATTTTTATAAAGAATACATATTCTAACAACCTATCCTAAAAAAAATTATCGGCAAAAAAATTGAGGTGTTGATATGCCTTAAAACAAAATAAACAATATATTTTTTTGATTTCTTACAAAGAATACAAATCTGTTCACCAAACCTATCCTAAAATCTTATCGACATTAAAGTAACCCATTGAGGTTTGATATGCCTTAAAACAAAATAAATGAAACCCTGATCTACAAACTGATTTCTTACAAAGAATACATAATCTGTTCATACGAACCTATCCTAAAAATCTTATCGGCATTAAATAACCCATTGAGGTGTTGATATGCCTTAAAACAAAATAAACCCAAACCCTGATCTACAAACTGATTTCTTACAAAGAATATATAATCTGTTCATACGAACCTATCCTAAAAATCTTATCGGCATTAAATAACCCATTGAGGTGTTGATATGCCTTAAAACAAAATAAACCCAAACCCTGATCTACAAACTGATTTCTTACAAAGAATTCATATTCTGTTCATACGAACCTATCCTAAAAATCTTATCGGCGTTAAATAACCCATTGAGGTGTTGATATGCCTTAAAACAAAATAAACCCAAACCCTGATCTACAAACTGATTTCTTACAAAGAATATATAATCTGTTCATACGAACCTATCCTAAAAATCTTATCGGCATTAAATTGATGTGTTGATATCCCGTAAAACAAAATAAAACAAACCAAAACAGCCTGGTTATGTGTATAAATATTCTTTCTGTTGCCATTTTCTTTAAGACTTCCTTTTTGCTACCTCGCTCCGTCCATGGAATTCTCAGCATCCTTCATATTGTGAGACCGGAAACTACCTACACAATAGACTCTTCCAGGCCTATATTAAGTAGGCTACATAGCACTCTAGAGAGTGGCAGAGAGTTACACAGAGAAACAGTGAGAGTCTCGTACGACTACCAGTATTGGACACTAACATATAGTTAGCTCCGCTTACACTATCGCTGTAACCTGTTGTTAATATATCTTTCTTACATCTAATCCGTGTTCCGTGTTTTACTCCTGTGGTCCCAATTTTGGCCCCACATCAGTGGCGACGAGGATTCTAGAAACGCACTCACGGTGAAACCTAAATACCTTACCAATCCCACATCTGTGTCGACGAAGAATTCTAGAAACGCATTCACGTCGAAAAACCGCAATACTTTGCCAGTCCCACAACAGTGGCGACAGAAAGATGCGAGAATTTCGTTCTCACTATATCAATAGTGACAGTACTCGAAAAATACACAAACCACACGCGTTCCCACAGCAGTGTTGAACGAGAAATTAAGCTGGTATTACTACATTAACGATTTAAACGAAACACCCAGCGTCTACATATATTCCGATACCAAACACCATTGACGAACTAGCGATTCGACATCTACGGAATATTAAAGTCTGTCCAAATAACAAGAACGAATTCTTACACACCCACACACAGAAAAAAACAGTTGCTCGTAAAACAAACTGACAATACAAGAGCAAGTACTGCCATTGTATTCAAGTTTTCGAAAAAAAAAAACTATCAAAAATCTTTTTTCTTTTTTATGTACCCGAGTTGAACTCGGGCATAAAATTATTCTCCCCTCAAATTCACTGAGGTGAGTTTTCTTCTTTTTTTTTTTTGTACCTTTCTAAAAAAAAAAAAAACAAGTACATAAGTGTGGTGAAAAATTATTCAATTACGTTTAACGGAACCACGGGAAAAAAAGCTAAACACATAATTAGTTTAGTTTAACTAATTGTCTGTCCATATTTTTTTCTGTAAACGAAAAAAAAAGGAACAAAAATCTATCAAGATTTTTTTTTTGTGTACCTCCTCTCAGTACACGTGTTTCAAAGCAACAAAAAAGCGCTGTCATTTTTAAATATGGAAGATTTGAAAAAAGTAGTTGACCAAATGTTAAAACTAAATTTGGATCAGCAACAAAAATCAGAAGAAAGACAACAACAACTATTTTTGGAATTACATAAACAACAAAGGAAATTCCAAAAAATTACGCTTCAGAATGCTGAACTACAACAGAAACAACTTAAAGAATTACTCGTGAATGCATTTAAAGGCTCAAACTCTGAAAAAGATATAATATTCTCCCAGAGAATCTACAATTCAATGGAAACCTTTGAATACGTACCAGAGGAAGACAAAACCTTCCAGCCTTTTTACAGGCGCTACGAAGATATTTTCAACGTAGACTGTGAACAATGGCCCAGTAAAAAAAAGGTACGTCTTCTATTGAGAAAACTGGGAACTACAGAACATAGTAGGTTCGTAGACTTCATACTACCCAAGAAAACGACTGACTTGGATTTTTCAGAGACTATTAAGCACCTATCGGAACTATTCGGACCTAACACAACCTTGTTCCACAAACGTTGGAAATGCCTGAACACAGTCAAAGACAACCAGCAAGATTTTCTAACGATTCTTTTAACTTAATTTTCCATTATTGGTACTAATGATAAATATTTATTGTTTTTAAATTATCACTAAAACTAAAATCATAATAACATCAAAATACCATGTAAATTTATTTTACTTGTATAAAGAAAAACAAAAAAATAAACTTTTCAAAAATTCTCTAGGTAACCTTTAAAAGAAAGCAGTTGATTTACAATGTTCCGAAAAATGCTTAAAAATTAAATAGAACATTTTTGTCAAGAAAAATACTTTCAAACATCATTGATAATTAAATGGTACCCAGAAAATGATGCAACGGAAAATTGAACACCGGAAAATTAGCAACAGAAAATTACGTCAACCATGAGCCAGTCAAGACTGTCGGATCTGGCTGTGCTGTCCATTGAAAATGAGCTTACAAGACAAACAGATTTTGACGATGTCATTGACCAGTTTGCCACAATGAAAACAAGAAAACATTCATTCTAAGACCATAGTATCGAATGTCATTCTTTTGTGTATTGCCGTGTTTTGTATTTAGTTGTTCTGAAAGTGAACAGTTGCATTTTAAAAATCTTTTGATTTGAACTGTTTATTTTGTGGTATTGGATTTTGTCTTGGATCATACATGTAAACAATAACGTACCGGTCAGTAGAGTAAAGTAGAGGTAGAGCATGTATGAAAATTTAGCTACAGCTAACCATTCAGCATAGGGTGAATCGGGGTCATTGGGGTGACATTTGAGCAGAGCGCCCCGGGTGACGTTTACTCTAGCTACGCCACTGCATCTGTGAATCTTATTTTGTTAAGATTACGCCAACCAATAATAAATGCTGTTTGGGCCCCTAGTCCGCTTACGATTTTCTATTGTTTTTTATGTGCCGTGTAATTTCTGTACGTAGGCGATCATGGCTCTCCACTTTTCCTATCCCTTGTAGCTCTCAATAAATTTTGTCCCTTCTGCTACTTCCCCCCACCCAGATACATCCACTTGCTTAAGCCCATTAGGTATGCCATGCGTTGCTTTCATTGTCTATTTTTCCTTCTATTCGACCTGTGAGTATCAGATTTTCCAAGCCCTCCTTTCTCATTATATGTCCCAGAAATTTCATCTGCCTCTTCCTGATGTTAATCATAAGCTTCCTCCTTATTTGTATCCTCTCCAAAACCTTATCGTTGCTCACACACTCGGTCTATGACATCCTTAGCATCCTTCTGTAGAACCATACCTCCGTCACCTCGAGTCTCTTCATCTTTGAGGAGACCGTCCAACATTCGCTGCCGTAAAGGAGGACAGATGTCACGTAGCAGCTCAGTACTCTTTTCTTTGTTACCAAAGAAATCCTCCTGTCTCGCAACACTCTGCCCAGCTTTTGGAATGCGTCCTTGGCCATCCCAATACGTCTTCGGATCTCAGCGCCGCACTTACCGTCTTGATTTTAGTGTTCCCGACCTGTAAATTGCATTTCAGTCTCCTCTTTTTACTGATGACCATGACTTCTAACTTATGCTTAGTCCCTTCTTCTTGCTCTCCTTTGTTACCTTCCGTAGAAGGTTTTGTCATTCATTTTCCGCGTCTGCTATCGACATTGTGTCATCTTCGTATCTTATGTTGTTAAGATTCTGTCAACCGATGAAGAATCCCGGTAGGATATCGAATTCTCTCAGAATTGCGTCACTGTTAAGGTTGAATAAGTCCGGTGAGAAGACACATCCTTGCCTTACACCCCTTCTATTTTTGTATATCTGCTGAACTCGTTCTCTATGCGTATGCGGACCGCTTGCTGCCTAGGTTCTTTTATTTTTCCCAAATATATCAAGGTTGCTGAGCAGTTTCAATAGATATTTGTGATATACTTTGTCGAACGCATTTGCGTAATCTATAAAATATATGCGCACGTCCGTCTGCATTTGTATTGCTCTTTCTGATAACATTTTGAGCATAAATATAGCCTTTCTTGTTCTGGTGTCTTTGACGAACCCGCACTGTTCTTATCCTATCTCTGTCCTGATTCTGCTACACGCTCTATTCATCATGTATTTAGGGCTCGGGATCGCGTCACTAAAATCCGTTATTATTGTTTATAATCCATGAACGTTCAGTGTTGCACCTTTGGAATGGTGGGCATTGTTTTGCCAAATAAAAGAAGGGGTGATGTGTCAGAAAATTAACCAAATGACGTTTGTTTTCCATTCCAATTTTTTTCTTTTTCCGCATGACTTTCTGGTTGCTCGCTTTAATTCTACATATCTTTGATTTTTTTTGTTCAATACAGATCAATAGAGTATGTGTAAATATAAAAGGGGACACTGAGGTCAATACCAAAAGGCGACAGTTTGTTTCCTGCTCGAACGTAATCTTCAAAGCCTTTCTTTCTTTCTTTCTTTCTTTTTCTTTCTTTTAGTTTTCTTTCTTTTTCTTTCCGAATTCCTTTTCCATTCCTTCCTTCCTTCCTTTCCAGAATTTATCATTTGTTTTCTTTTCTGTATTTATTTATTTCCTTTTTTCCAGAATTTATCCTTTCTTTCTTTCTTTCTTTCTTTCTTTCTTTCTTTCCAAAATTTATCCTTTCTTTCATTCTTTTTAAATTTTATCCTTTCTTTTCTTCATTCATTCATTCATTCTTTCTTTCTTTCCAGATTCCCATTTATCATTTTCTTTCTTTCTTTTTTTCTTTCTTTCTTTCTTTAATTTATTTATTTATTTATTTTATTTCTGTTTTCTTTCTTTCCATTTTCTTTCTTTCTTTTTTTTTTTTCTTTCTTTCTTTCTTTTTTCTTTATTTATTTATTTATTTATTTATTTATTTTTTATTTATTCATTTATTTCCTTTTATACTTTCATTTTTTCTTTCTTTAATCGTTTATCCTTTCTTTCTTTCTTTCTGGAATTTATCATTTTCTTTCATTCTTTCTTTCTTTTTCTTTCTTTCTTTCTTTCTTTCTTTTTTTTCCATTTTCCTTTCATTCTTTCTTTATTTATTTATTTATTTATTAATTCATTCATTCATTCATTCTTTCATTCTTTCTTTCTTTCAAGAATTTATCCTTTCTTACTTTCTTTCTGGAATTTATTCTTTCTTTCTTTCTTTCTTTCTTTCCAGAATTTATCCTTTATTGATTTATTTATTCATTCATTCATTCATTCTTTCTTTCTTCC
Organism: Acanthosepion pharaonis; assembly: GCA_903632075.3. NCBI lineage: Eukaryota > Metazoa > Mollusca > Cephalopoda > Sepiida > Sepiidae > Acanthosepion > Acanthosepion pharaonis. The sequence goes on along the minus strand of CAHIKZ030000189.1, from coordinate 611,303 downwards.
TTTCTTTCTTTTTTTTTTCTTTTCTTTCTTTCTTTCTGGAATTTATTTTCTTTCTTTTATCTTTCATTTTTTTTTTCTTTTTCCAGAATTTATCTTTCTTTTATTCTTTCTTTCTTTCTTTCTTTCTGGAATTTATTCTTTCTTTATTTATTTCTTTCTTTCTTTCTAGAATTCATCCTTTCTTTCTTTCTGGAATTTATCCTTTCTCTCATTCTTTCTTTCTTTCTTTCCAGATTTTATCCTTTCTTTCTTTATTTATTTATTTGTTTATTCATTCATTCATTCATTCATTTTTTTCATTCAGAATTTTCCTTTCCTTTCTTTCTGAGATTTATTCTTTCTTTCTTTCTTTCTTTCTTTCTGATTTATCCTTTATTGATTTATTCATTTCATTCATTTCTTTTTTCTTTCTTTCTTTCTTTCCAGTATTTATCCTTTATTCATTCATTCATTCATTCATTCATTCTTTCTTTCTCTCTTTCTTTCTTTCTTTCTTTCCAGTATTTATCCTTTGTTTCTTTCTTTCTTTATTTATTTATTTATTCATTCATTCATTCTTTCTTTCTTTATTTCTTTCCAGAATTTATCCTTTCTTTTCTTTTTCTTCCTTTCTTTTTTTTATTTTATTTTTTTTCTTTATTTCTTTCTTTCTTTCTTTATTTAATTTATTTATTTATTTATTTTCTTTCTTTTCTTTTCTTTTTCTTTCTTTCTATCCGTAATTTATCTTTCCTGTCTTTCTTTCATTTTTACTTTCTTATCCTTTTTTAGTAACTACCTTATTTCTGTCTCCCTTTTCTTTTCTTTTCGAAACCTATAATCATTTTCTTACTCACCGAATTTATGCAAATACATACTTCATCCTTTTGCCAATGAGAAATATACCCGGACAAAATCTCGTCTGCTTTCTACAAAACATTCTCCTGTTCTCCCTTTAATTATGTCTTATGTACTTTTGAGATCATGTTTAATTTTTTTTAAATTCGACATTTTCTCTGAGAGCAATGATTCCTATCTTATGTTGACCCAGTTTGTCTGAGAGGGATGTTGGTAATATGACAGATAACGCGACATTTTCTTTTTGTCTTGATATAGTTAGCAGCTGTCTGACATGAGAACTTGTACGAAATAGATGAATATAGACTGAATTTCAACATACCGAAAAACAGGCAACCATTGATATATATTAATGTTTGGTGACCGTTTACTGAGACCATTATATGGATGTGAGCACAGTAAGTTGAAGGATGATGATTATTAGCAGTGACGATGTTTGTGTTTGGAAAATCACATTTTCGATATCCGAATGCAGGAATAAGACTGGACAATGATACTATATAATAAGTACGATACTTTCATTTTTTTTTATAATGAGATCTCCCTATACAAGGCATGAGAGCCGCTCGAGGTAGATTGTCACCAACAAGGACGCTTTTGGTCTTTAATAGAGATTTGAAAGAGTAGACTGAGCAGCCATCTGCATATATATGGCCAACAATACTCCATTTTTGCTCTGATCTAGCTCTTGTAAACGCAAAGGATAACAGAACCAGTCAGGCATTAATGGAGCGGTACAGGGTCCCGACCATTTTTCCAGGATCTTCAGATACAGATGTTATGTACGAGTTCCACCTGAGACGTGGGTTAAGTTTAACGTCCCAATAGATTCTTAAGACACAGGGCTTCCCCAAGAGAATGTCCATTCATTGTGATTAATGATAGTCCGGGGTCTAATCGACGATGGCGGAATGTAACTAGTTTTCGAGGCATTGAATATAACCAGCCAGCTTTTCTACCACTAAGATTTTAGAGCTGCCAGTTTTATGGTTGCTTTGGTTTTCCATTTTTATCTGAACAATTAACTCTATCGTTGCATGTAAAAAAAAAAAAAATGTGCCATCTAAACAAAAAACACAAAAAAAAAACAATATATTAGCAGCTTGGTAGTCCCTACGTACTAATGAGTTATATCATGTTATCGATATTTAATTGTTAGAAAATAATACGTAGACAATGTGTAAAAATGAGATTTGAAATATTATTCCTGTGTGTCCCTGTATCTGTTTTAATTCTGTGGGGGAAAAAAAACTGAAAATATTACTTTCAAAGAAACACACGTATTAACTTTCTCAATTTTTTTCCTGCTTATTTTCATGGTTTGATTTTAACTTTTGGTTTTATTTTCTGCTTCTGCATATTGATAAAAAGAAAAGATTTTTTTTTTGACAAAACCACCACGATATTTTTTAAATCAAACTTGTTTTATACAAACAAATAAAATCTTTTCACAGACCGAAAAAGTATCATTTAAAAAAAGCCTCAAAATGAAATAGTAATATAAAAGAATTTTTTTTTTCTTTTTCTTGTCCAAACTTCAACACGGGGTTATTTCGCTTGTTGAATAAACAAAATGACATATGCTAAAAAACAAAACAAAACGAAAAATGACGACGCCATTTGCAAATTGGAGCTAAAAAAAAATGGCGACAGAAGTTTGAGAGGGGCAGATAACTATGGCTAAGATTGCTTTATAGGCGTAAATGCGGTGAACTGAGTCTATTGTAAATCGTTAATCCTTCCGACGTCTGGGAACAGATTGCTATCTCGTCTGTTTATGCTCAAAGGTACGTAAGATATATATTGCGTCCTGCTGAGAGAAGGAAAAAAAACGATTGCCAATATGAGAGTATATTCAGTTGAAGCAAAAGCGTTCACTATTTTAGGCAATGTCTTTTATTCATATAAATAAACAGCGTCCTCATACAGTGATCAAAGGGTGCTCCTCGACGTGGCGTATTGGTTAGTGAACTTTTCTCGTAAGATCAATTACGGCTGAATAGTTCGATCCTCACTGGGTGCCCCATATTGTGTCACAACTTTGGAGCAGTTCGACGTCAGGTAATGGTTAGCAGGATTTTCTCGCTAGAACAATCACGACAGAAAAGCTTCACCTGGTGCTCCATGCATTTGGCCTTGTGCCACAACTAAGCAACACGTAGAAAATCATTTAAGAGCTTCTCGACGTGGAGAAATGGTTAGCAAGCTTGTCTCGCTAGATCAATTACGAATCAGTAGTGAATTCAATTCTCACCTGGTGCCCCATACTTTCAGCCTTATGCCACAGCTAAGCTACGATTGGAATATCATTTAAGGGCAGATCGGTAATGGTTAGCAAGCTTGTCTCGCTACTTCAATTACGACTCAATCCTTACTGAATGCACCATATATTCGGCCTTGTGCCTCATGTTAGCAAAGCTAAAAAAATCAGCATACTGTCATGAACGTATTAGTAGGGGCATCTTTGCATCTTGTGACATCATATTTTGAGGAAATTGTTTTTTCCTGCATATTAGGTTAGAACCAAACTTCGCAGGTCAGTACCAATGATGTTGCTGATGCGTCTTTGGATTTTATCAAGAATCGCACTTGACAATATGTAGCAGCAATATTCAAAGAATGGACCAATGTTATGGCTTACAAATAGTAAGTTATATCCTGGAAAAAAATTGTTTAGAACGACACAGTAAAACAAGTTTCTCTGCAACGGTTCTAGCATTGGATTCAATACTATTTTTTCCATTTCATATCAAACGACAATGTTACCCCGAGAAGAATTTCAAAACTCAAACGCGCTATCATTTGTTCATCTGTGTCATTTGCAGTGGCATGATAAAATGCTTACTTTTCAAATAAAATTACCTCGAGAATGTTAAAGGTTAATCTACCTCTGTGGTTCTCAACATTTCTTTATCCATCGTTTATTTTTACTCTTTATTTTTTATGGTGGCCATAGCAGGATATGACAACACAACTTCGAAATTCAAACACGCTATCATTCGATCATATGAGTCACTTACAGTGGCAGGATAAAATGTTTGCTTTGCAAATAAAATCACATCCAGAGTGTTAAATCTCCATCAGTGGTTCTCAAACTTTTTTTTTTATCCATAAAAGAAAAATAACACATGTTCAGAACCAGGAATAGACAGGTGGATTCCTCGGACATATAATGAGAAAAGAAGGCTTGAAAAATTTAACCATCACGGGGCATACTGAAGGCAAGAAAGAGATTGGTAAAAGAAGCAATCCACCTAATTCTTGAGCTTTTGGGGATAGATGACGGAACAAGGTACAGAAGCAAAGAGTGAAAAACTGCTAAGGCCCACAAGGGATAAGAAGTTTTGGAGAGCCATGACCACCCATGTCCTAAAGGGAGGCGTCATATAGAAGAAGAAGAAGAAGAAGAAGAAGAAGAAGAAGAAGAAGAAGCTTTTGTGTCGCTTGACTGTTCAGTCCTGCCAAATCCAGGGATTGAACTGATTACTTGCAGGGGGACCAGATATGTTTAACCAATACTTTAACACACTGCATTATTCACTACTTTCCTTTCCACTGGGTTATTTTTTAAGGGTCCTCTTCTACCCTACATAATTTCAGTCATGTTCATTTTCTGTTGCCATAGCAGGATATGACAACACAACTGCGAAATTCAAACACGCTATCATTCGTTCAGTTATTTGCAGTGGCAGGATAAAATGTTTGCATCCTAAAGGTTAATTAATAAAAGTTACCTTTGGACTTTGTTTTGGGTAGCAATCCTTCTATTATGCATGTTTTTTTAAATAAGATGAACAAAGACTGAAATGTGTAAGTGTAATTTTTCATATAAAATATTTAATAGTTTTATGTGAATAATAACATTTGATGGTTTGGTCCATTTAAGCAAAGTTGGTTAAATAATTATGAAATCAAATTTCTACATCCCTGAACATCCTTATAAAATAGTAGTTAGTACATTGTTAATTCTGTACTTTTCTTTTTTATTCTTTCTTCCTCAATACAGCCTACCAAAAACTTGTCAGATCAGAAGTACATTCTATCATTATCTATTATCACCGCCCTCTGTGTTGAGATCGTAGACAAAGAACTCCATTGGAATATTCGTAAACTTAAGGAATCAGCACATATTTTAGGCTATAAAAATTTCCTGAGCCGACCAAGCATAGAAATAAATACAATATGGGAACCAGTAATAAGGCGTGCCAGAGAAAAGCGAGAAAATATGAGATAGCAGCGTTTTTATTCTAGTTTCTAATAACGTTCGCTTCTTTAATAGCTTCCTCTATTGCAAAAAAAGAAAGAAAAATATATATTATGTAATATGTAGAGCACTCGATTTTACGGACATGTATCTTATACGGAAAAAAACGATGTAGGCTTGGTACATTAGTGCAATCGATACGCTTATCTTGTTAAGGAGATAATCATTGTACTCGTATCGATCTCTGATTGAAATTTAAATTAATTATGCAATTTTTTTTATTATCAATTATTAAAATGCGGTGTTGTTTTAATCAATGTCAGGTATTTAATGCAACCTCACGTAATACAGGCAAAAGAGCTTGATTTTTCACTAAAAATTCTTTTATAAACATTCTTGTCTCTGAAAGACATTCATGACTGTAAATACATTTTGGCGATAGAGGCGATTTTCATTTCCGTGGCATGACAAAGAGTTGAGCAATATTGTCTTTTCCCTGTCACATTAATTAATGAAACGTTTTAGAGCACTCGAATACATTATCCTAATTTAAATAAATCCAATTAATATCAGCAGATAATTTCGAGACGTTATCGTGGGCGAGGGTTTCAGAAATAGGTCCTGGTGCGTGAAATATATTAGCGGGTACAGTTCAATTCTTTAATGAGGCTGTATGCATTCTATTTATATTACAACAGTTTTTAATAGGCATGAACCCATCTCTTCCATTAATTATAGGCAAAATAATCGCATAAACTGAGTCCATCTGCTTTGGTAGACAAATCAATCGATTTGTTTTCTACGGGTTATCAACCCTTTATTTAAAGTCAGAAAAAAATTGAGATGTAATATTTTTTTTTTTTTTTAGAAAATAATCTACTAGGGATTTTTTTAAGCATTACGCCCCGAGCAAGGCGTGAAGCCACTAGGATGCAGGGGGTTGCAGAAGATTTTGAGCAAGATCAGATAGGATTGATAGAAAAAAGGATGAGGAGAAGGATAGTGGGTAGATCAAGGTAACTGGAAGTGTCGATTGACATTACATTTGAATAGTTAGAGATTATAGCTCTCAGGGAAACAGTAATTGGGAAGGGTGTTCCACAGGCGAGAGGTGCGAGGTATGAAGTTATTGGAGTAGAAGAGACGGCTACATTTAAAAGTTTCTACAGTGTAAGGGTGGGAGCGGGATGCCAGCCTTGTAGGGAGCTTGAATTCATGGAGTCTGGGAACCAGTGAAAGGGATACGGGTCTTACTAATTAACCCATAGCTAGGGGGTAGATGTCGTTGTTTTAATACTTTTTTTCCGCATAAGTGAATATATCCAGGATTAGAACTCGGATCTCCGATTAACAATTCCAGCGCGTTGTCACCTATCTTCGTACTGACCAAGCTCGACGTTGCTTAACTTCAGTGATCGAACGGAAAGCGGTGCGTCAACGTAAGGTGTCCGTAAACCCCAACCAAATGAGATAGACGCGTTTGAACTAAAAGCTAGCCTGGAAAGCCGATGTCTAAATTGGTCTAGACACGTGTTCCGTAGAATCTGGAACTTGAACACATGTTGTACCTGTGTTGGCTTATCGCTTGATCCAAAATATTTGCCTTGTACCAGATTTAATTAAAGCAGGTAAATGTTTTTCGTCGGCCTAGTAGTTTGATTTTCCTGTTATGGTTTTAAATCTGCATCGCTAGTGAAGTGAATTCCATACTCAAATAATGCCCAATTTACATTGCCTTGTGCCAGATAAGTCCAGTTAAGCAAGTGGACAAGGAATGGTCACACACAGCTGTTATTTTCAAGTTTCGTAAACATCTTTGAAGAGTCTGCCGTTGTTATTTCAAAACTCCTGGCACGCAAGATCGCCATTACAAGATAAAACTATTACAGGATAAAACTATTGCTTTTAAGATAACTGCAAGTCATCCGAAATACTCAACTTACTAAAACACTTCGATATACTCAATACCGTCTTTTGACTGATTTGTTTTTTAAGTTTTATCAACCCTCTGCAGGTTATTTAAAGCTAAAACACCATTTGGGGGTGGTAAGAATAATTCTTTTATTCATGCGAGTGAATAATTTATTAACCATTTCTGGGAGATAAGAATAATTTTGTTTTACTGTTTAACACGTAGATCCCAAGGTAATGAAACCAACTGAAATTCGAACTCGTCACTCTGACCTCTCATTCCGAAACGTTAGTACGTGGCATTCACAAGCGGTCATCTATCTACGCATTGACCAGGCTCGATGTTGCTTAACTTCAATGATCGTACGAGAATCAGTATTTCAACGTGATGTCGAGGTAAGCTCATTACACCACCCGAACATACAAGCTGACAGCACCTGATATTCTCGAGTGGTCACCCATCTAGGTACTGACCAGACTTGACGTTGCTTAACTTCGGTAATCGTCTGGAAACAGGTGTTTCCCATTACACAATCCATTACACAATCCGCACATTCATTCTAGCAGGTAATATTATTTCCAAGGGGTCAACAATAAAGGTACTGACCGGGATTGACGTTGCTTAACTTCGGTGATCGTATGGAAACACTATTTTCTAAAATATCTATATCTCAATTACGGCCGTATCACATTGATATAGTGGTTCCGGCACGAAGACCGAAGTTAAGTACCAGTAATATAATGGAGTTGAGGCCATATAACGTTGAAACACTAGTTCCCGTACGTTCAACGAAGTTAAGCAAATCGAGCCTGATCAGTACAACGATGTATGATATTTTGTGAATAAAACGAGCTGTAAGCAGGTGTGTTGATATAAAGATTGATATTTAAAGGATTTAAGATGGATATTTCAACAAAAGTTTTCAATCCGAAACAATAACAATGATAACTGATGAGGACAATCAGGTCTGAATAAAAAACAACAAAGATGAGTACAATAGTCCGAATATAAATAGTGTTTGAATAATGATAACTGCTCATCCAAAATTCACAAAGAAGGCGATCAGGTGATAAAAACAACAAAGAAGGACATTCGTCCGAATGTAAATAATGTTTGAATAATGATAACTGTTTTGAATAACTGCTCATCCAGAAATGAAGGAATCATGATAGTCCGTAACAATTAGATTAGGACAATAGTCCGAAAAATAAATAGTGTAATAATGATAACTGCTCATCCCAGAAATTCACACAGAAGGCAATCAGGTGATAAAAACAACAAAGATGAGGACAATAGTCCGAATGTAAATAGTGTTTGAATAATGATAACTGCTCATCCCAGAAATTCACACAGAAGGCGATCAGGTGATAAAACAACAAAGATGAGGACAATAGTCAATGATGAATAAAAAATTCACAGAAGGCGATCAGTGATAAAACAACAAAGATGAGGACAATTCATCAGAATGTAAAATAGTGTTTGAATAATGATAACTGCTCATCCCAGAAATTCACAGAGAAGGCGATCAGATGATAAAAACAACAAAGATGAGGACAATCAATGGTGTTTGAATAATGATAACTGCTCATCCCAGAAATTCACACAGAAGGCGATCAGATGATAAAAAAAAAAAGATGAGGACATTCGTCCGAATGTAAAATAGTGTTTGAATAATGATAACTGCATCCCAGAAATTCACAAGAAGATTATGAGACAATAGTCCGAATGTAAATAGTGTTTGAATAATGATAACTGCTCATCCCAGAAGGCGATCAGGTCATAAAACAAAAAGATGAGGCAATCAGGTGATAAAAACAAAAAATTCACAGATGAGGACAATAACTGCTCAGTCCGTCCTCATCCCAGAAATTCACACAGAAGGCGATCAGGTGAAAAAAATAAAAAGATGAGGACAATGTCCGAATAATAGAATAATGATAACTGCTCATCCCAGAAATTCACACAGAAGGCGAACAGGTGATAAAAACAACAAAGATGAGGACATTCGTCTGAATGTAAATAGTGTTTGAATAATGATAACTGCTCCCATCCCAGAAATCAGGTCATAAAAACAACAAAGATGAGGACAATAGTCAATGTAAATCAGGTGATAAAAGAAATTCAACAAAGATGAGGATGAATAGTCTGAATGTAAATAGTGTTTGAATAATGATAACTGCTCATCCCAGAAATTCACACAGAAGGCAATCAGGTGATAAAAACAACAAAGATGAGGACAATAGTCCGAATGTAAATAGTGTTTGAATAATGATAACTGCACATCCCAGAAATTCACAGAAGGCATCCCAGGAAAATAATTAACTGCTCATCCCAGAAATTCGATCAGAAGGCGATAAAAAAACAACAAAAGATGAGGACATTCGTCCGAATGTAAATAGTGTTTGAATAATGATAACTGCTCATCCCAGAAATTCACAGAAGGCAATCAGGTGATAAAAAACAAAGATGAGGACAATAGTCCGAATGAAATAAAAATGATAACTGCTCCCAGAAATTCACACAGAGGATCAATGATAAAAACAAAAGATGTAAATCCGAGTGTTTGAATAATGATAACTGCTCATCCCAGAAATTCACAGAAGGCGATCAGGTGATAAAACAAAAAGATGAGGACAATAGTCCGAATGTAAATAGGTTTGAATAATGTGATAAAAAATTCAACAAAGATCAGGTGATAAAACAAAAAGATGAACATTAGTCCGAATAAATATTTTTGAATAATGATAACTGCTCATCCCAGAAATTCACACAGAAGGCGATCAGGTAATAAAAACAAAAAGATGAGGACAATAGTCTGAATGTAAATAGTGTTTGAATAATGATAACTGCTCATCCCAGAAATTCACACAGAAGGCGATCAGGTGATAAAAAACAACAAAGAGGACAATGGTCCGAATGATAGTGTTTGAATAATGATAACTGCTCAATTCAGAAGGCGATCAGGTGAAAAAACAACAAAAGATGAGGACAATAAGAATGTAATTTGAATAATGATAACTGCTCAACCCAGAAATTCACACAGAAGGCGATCAGGTGATAAAAACAACAAAGATGAGGACAATAGTCCGAATGTAAATAGTGTTTGAATAATGATAACTGCTCATCCCAGAAATTCACACAGAAGGCAATCAGGTGATAAAAACAAAAAAGATGAGGACATTCGTCCGAATGTAAATAGTGTTTGAATAATGATAACTGCTCATCCCAGAAATTCACACAGAAGGCGATCAGGTGATAAAAACAACAAAGATGAGGACAATAGACTGAATGTAAATAGTGTTTGAAGAATGATAACTGCTCATCCCAGAAATTCACACAAAAGGCAATCAGGTGATAAAAACAACAAAGATGAGGACAATAGTCCGAATGTAAATAGTGTTTGAATAATGATAACTGCTCATCCCAGAAATTCACACAGAAGGCGATCAGGTGATAAAAACAACAAAGATGAGGACAATAGTCCGAATGTAAATAGTGTTTGAATAATGATAACTGCTCATCCCAGAAATTCACACAGAATGCGATCAGGTGATAAAAACCACAAAGATGAGGACATTCGTCCGAATTTATATAGTGTTTGAATAATGATAACTGCTCATCCCAGAAATTCACACAGAAGGCGATCAGGTAATAAAAACAACAAAGATGAGGACAATAGTCTGAATGTAAATAGTGTTTGAATAATGATAACTGCTCATCCCAGAAATTCACACAGAAGGCAATCAGGTGATAAAAAAAACAAAGATGAGGACAATAGTCCGAATGTAAATAGTGTTTGAATAATGATAACTGCTCATCCCAGAAATTCACACAGAAGGCGATCAGGTGATAAAAACAACAAAGATGAGGACAATAGTCCGAATGTAAATAGTGTTTGAATAATGATAACTGCTCATCCCAGAAATTCACACAGAAGGCGATCAGGTGATAAAAAAAACAAAGATGAGGACAATAGTCCGAATGTAAATAGTGTTTGAATAATGATAACTGCTCATCCCAGAAATTCACACAGAAGGCGATCAGGTGATAAAACAACAAAGATGAGGACAATAGTCTGGTAAATAGTCCGAATAATGAAATAGAAATTCACACAGAAGGCAATCAGGTGATAAAAAACAACAAAGATGAGGACAATTTGAATAATGATGTTTGAAAAATGATAACTGCTCATCCCAGAAATTCACACAGAAGGCAATCAGATGATAAAAACAACAAAGATGAGGACACAATAGTCTGAATGTAAATAGTGTTTGAATAATGATAACTGCTCATCCCAGAAATTCAAACAGAAAAGGAGGACAATCAGGTGATAAAACCACAAAGATGAGGACAATAAAACAACAAAAGATGAATGTAAATAGTGTTTGAATAATGATAACTGCTCGTCCCAGAAATTCACACAGAAGGCAATCAGGTGATAAAAACAACAAAGATGAGGACAATAATCTGAATGTAAATAGTGTTTGAATAATGATAACTGCTCATCCCTGAAATTCACACAGAAGGCGATCAGGTGATAAAAACAACAAAGATGAGGACAATAGTCTGAATGTAAATAGTGTTTGAATAATGATAACTGCTCATCCCAGAAATTCACACAGAAAGGCAATCAGGTGATAAAAACAACAAAGATGAGGAAAATAGTCCGAATGTAAATAGTGTTTGAATAATGATAACTGCTCATCCCAGAAATTCACACAGAAGGCAATCAGGTGATAAAAACCACAAAGATGAGGACAATAGTCTGAATGTAAATAGTGTTTGAATAATGATAACTGCTCATCCCAGAAATTCACACAGAAGGCGATCAGGTGATAAAAACAACAAAGATGAGGACAATAGTCCGAATGTAAATAGTGTTTGAATAATGATAACTGCTCATCCCAGAAATTCACACAGAAGGCAATCAGGTGATAAAAACCAACAAAGATGAGGACAATAGTCTGAATGTAAATAGTGTTTGAATAATGATAACTGCTCATCCCAGAAATTCACACAGAAGGCGATCAGGTGATAAAACAACAAAGATGAGGACAATAGTCTGGTGATAAATAGTGTTTGAATAATGATAACTGCTCATCCCAGAAATTCACACAGAAGGCGATCAGGTGATAAAAACCACAAAGATAAGGACAATAGTCCGAATGTAAATAGTGTTTGAATAATGATGACTGCTCATCCCAGAAATTCACACAGAAGGCAATCAGGTGATAAAAACCACAAAGATGAGGACAATAGTCTGAATGTAAATAGTGTTTGAATAATGATAACTGCTCATCCCAGAAATTCACACAGAAGGCAATCAGGTGATAAAACAACAAAGATGAGGGACAATAGTCTGGTGGTAAATAGTGTTTGAATAATGATAACTGCTCATCCCAGAAATTCACACAGAAGGCAATCAGGTGATAAAAACAACAAAGATGAGGACAATAGTCTGAATGTAAATAGTGTTTGAATAATGATAACTGCTCATCCCAGAAATTCACACAGAAGGCAATCAGGTGATAAAAACAACAAAGATGAGGACAATAGTCTGGTGGTAAATAGTGTTTGAATAATGATAACTGCTCATCCCAGAAATTCACACAGAAGGCGATCAGGTGATAAAAACAACAAAGATGAGGACAATAGTCCGAATGTAAATAGTGTTTGAATAATGATAACTGCTCATCCCAGAAATTCACACAGAAGGCGATCAGGTGATAAAAACAACAAAGATGAGGACAATAGTCTGAATGTAAATAGTGTTTGAATAATGATAACTGCTCATCCCAGAAATTCACACAGAAGGCGATCAGGTGATAAAAACAACAAAAATGAGGACAATAGTCTGAATGTAAATAGTGTTTGAATAATGATAACTGCTCATCCCAGAAATTCACACAGAAGGCGATCAGGTGATAAAAACAACAAAGATGAGGACAATAGTCCGAATATAAACAGTGTCTGAATAATGATAACTGCTCATCCCAGAAATTCTCACAGAAGGCGATCAGGTGATAAAAACAACAAAGATGAGGATAATAGTCCGAATGTAAATAGTGTTTGAATAATGATAACTGCTCATCCCAGAAATTCACACAGAAGGCGATCAGGTGATAAAAACAACAAAGATGAGGACAATAATCCGAATGTAAATAGTGTTTGAATAATGATAACTGCTCATCCCAGAAATTCACACAGAAGGCGATCAGGTGATAAAAACCACAAAGATGAGGACAATAGTCCCAATGTATATAGTGTTTGAATAATGATAACTGCTCATCCCAGAAATTCACACAGAAGGCGATCAGGTGATAAAAACCACAAAGATGAGGACATTCGTCCGAATGTAAATAGTGTTTGAATAATGATAACTGCTCATCCCAGAAATTCACACAGATGGCGATCAGGTGATAAAAACAACAAAGATGAGGACAATCGTCCGAATGTAAATAGTGTTTGAATAATGATAACTGCTCATCCCAGAAATTCACACAGAAGGCGATGGTGATCAAAACAAAAGATTAGGACAATCGTCCGAATAAAAAATGTTTGAATAATGATAACTGCTCATCCCATTCATGATGGCGATCATTCGTCCGAATGTAAATAGTGTTTGAATAATGATAACTGCTCATCCCAGAAATTCACACAGAAGGCGATCAGGTGATAAAAACAACAAAGATGAGGACAATAGTCCGAATATAAATAGTGTTTGAATAATGATAACTGCTCATCCCAGAAATTCACACAAACGGGGATCAGCTGATAAAACCCGCACATTTGATGGCCGGAGATTACATCGGCCGAAATATTGTGATAACATCAAAAAAGAATTGCGGGCCTGCTAATCTCGCTTCTCATGCCACAATCTCACTCTGTCAAATTTAACCTCTGTTAAATTTTTCTTTCGAGGAATATGTCGACAACATTAAACAGTTGTAACATCTGGCGCAGAGATTGGATTGCTGTCCTATGTGAATCATTCGATACAGCAACCGTTTTCATGAATATTTGAAAGTACATGCTTCATTACTGATTCATTTAGCCAATGCTCCGTGACAAATTTCCATAATCTTCTGCAAACTTATTTCCACCTTCGCTGTTTTTCGCAGCAGAAAGTCAAGACGTTTTTTGGGGGTTTTTTTTCACATCTTCTGCTTTTTCTGTACAAAGTATATTAGAATTCTTTTAAAAAGTTTTGGTTTCGACTTTTCTTTTTCGGAGTAGACGTCTTTTAATTTAAATTTAGTTTTTAATTTAAAATTAGTAAAAAAAAATTATGAGCTCAATTATATACAACTTACCAGACAGTTTATTTTTGGGTGATCTTTTCTCTGCCAAAATTTAAAATGTCTTATGTTAATAATAATGTTAATATTACCCGTTTCCCTATAAGGAAACAGTTGACATTCATTCGCCGAGCAGCCAATACTACTTCCATTAGAAATATTGTAAGATTTTTGGTTTTCTTTAAACAATTATTTCCCGGAAAATAGCTTTCTAAACTCCAGGGGCTGTTATCGTTCTTTGAATTATTGATGATGATGGGAGGGGTGTCCTGACTACATTTTTATTTTACGTTAAATGATAACTTCTGCATTATGTAAAATTTTGATCCACTTTTATCCACTGGGAATTAACAGAAGATAACTGACATCCATTAAACATGACACGTGGAACTAGAACAGTCTACCCCAGTGAGCGAAATAAAGAGTTCAGTTCGATATTCCAACCACCTGAAGAACGCCGGAGTGTACAACGAACGAAACGTTGTGATAAACATGTCAACGAAGATGAGGACAATAGTCCGAATAATTTAAATAGTGTACATAATACCTCATCTCAGAAATATAGACAGTGCTTGGGTGTATTTTCTTTAACGCCTATCGACCTCAATGGGTTATTTAATGCAGACAAGTTTTTTAGGATAGGTTCGTATGAATAGAATATGTATTCTTTGTAAGAAATCAGTTTGTAAATTAAGGTTTGGGTTTATTTTGTTTTACGGCTTATCAACCTCAATGGGTTATTTAATGCCTTTAAGATATTTTAGGATAGGTTCGTATGAATAAAATATGTATTCTTTGTATGGAATCAGTTTGTAGATCAGATTTCATTGAGTTTTTGTCAAGAGTCAAATATATTGCTAGTAATTTTTGCTTTTCAAAATGTTTTTCTGGTATTTTTACTATAAAAATCTATTTTTATACTTTCATAATATTTCGATCGCTGTGTGTGGTTTATTTGCCCATAGCTGGGAGCGTAACAAATGTCACCACCCCGGATCAGGGTGGACCAGAGAACTACACCGATTAAGATGCCTCTCCACGCCTGTCAAATCTTCTGATCAGAGGCCTTGCTGCCGGATGTAATTCATTGTCATACCCTGGACTGTAAAATGTTTGAAAATATACCGGATTATTCTTTTTTCATTTGTTCCGTATCTGTTTATTTGGTGTGATGAAAAATGTTTTGGTAATTGTTTTGTCTGCCATGATTAAAATATCATATGATAATGTATTAAATAATAGTGTAGCAGACTAATATTTTTTTTTAATTGCATCTCTGCTCCGACTTCTTGGGGTTGATCATTGGGTCAGATACAAGCCAAAATAGGGAAGTCGATTTTGATTGGCTGAGTAACGTGGGAAAGATAGGTAGAGAAATGTGTTTTCAGTGAGTCGAGTCTTAACCGTCATGTAATATAATGTTTTCTTTCGCGTCTGAAACGGCTCCCCAATGCGGAGGAACGACCCCCCCCCACTGAATAGTTAGTACATGTCGACATTAATAAAACTCTCCCTGCTGACGTTTTCATTACCGAAGCGAAACGATTGGCGACTGCCAACCGATTGTAAAAGACGAGCTGATAACATTCACTGATGTCAGCATGCATAAATTAGTTTTGCCAATAATAGCCGTTTCCCTATAAGGAAACTTTTCGCATTCATTGACCGAGCAGACAGTAGTGCTGTTGGTTGAAATTTATAAAATGTTTCCTTTAAGTAGGTTTCTCAAGTCCAGTAGCTCTTATCGCTCTTTCCAGTATTAATGGGAAATTTCCTTCCTAACCTTTTATTTGATGTAGTATGGAATGTCATCATCTTCATTATAAACAAAACTGCTACTAATAGTTGACAGTAAGCACCCGATTATCTCGCTAGATAATGGAAGTGCCCTGTGTGATTTGGTCGTCAGCCCTCATCTTTGACATTTTCAGAACGTTTGCCGTTGACGCTCCGGCCTTCTTCAGGACATGTCGAACCTAACCCTTTATTTCGCTCAACCAACATGACATGTCAATGTAAAATCAGTTAAATTTTCCTCTCCAAGTTCTCCACTGCCTTAATCGGTATTGAACTCACACTTTTGGGTCCTGTCACTGGATCTAACTAACTGCTTTATCCACTTATGTCCTAATCTTTTTTTTTAACTTTTATTTTTATCTATTTATTTTTTTTTGTATTTGGAACGAATGGCGTCTTCAAACTTGAGGATTTGAAAGGTCAATAAATTAAATTCCTCAATGCGATAGCGTTTATTTACAATGCAAAGAATTAATACAGAAACCATTTTGAAATATTTGGTTACTGATGTCATAATGTACCATTCGATCAATCGCGGATCCCGTGAGCCATCAGGGTCGTAGGCTACCACAGTAGAAGTGTTGTTTCCTGGGCAAGATAGCCTGACCGGACCCAAACCTCTCCAGGATGGTTTTGAATTAAAGAGTTGCCCTTCTCCTAGGTCACACAAGTCTATAGAACCCAGACTGTTCTGCTATTTAGAGGATTCATACCTTTCCCACGTAAGTAAATGTAACAGATTCGACTGGAATTCAAAATCGAATCCGAACCTCTATTCATTACCCAACCGTACCTTTATTGGAACGCTAAAACACACAACTTTGCCAGCACATCCGAGCATGTTGCACGAAACTGTCGGGTCAAGAATCAACATGTCCAAGGCGCACGATTTTTACGCCCATTCTTTGAAAATGTCCGATTTTAAGCTGGTTAATAATAATAAAATGCCGAAGACTTTATTTTGAAAATCGAATTTAAGAGGCTATATTAAAAATGCCATTGTATGTTTCAAAAATTAAGATATGCCAAAACAGGTTTCATTTTATTTTAAGTAAATAAAAACTGCTTCTAATAGTTTTCAGTAGGCACCCGATTACCTCTCGAGATAATGGCTGTGCCCTGTTTGGCCAAAAGCCAGTCCTTTTGTGTTAGACTCTCCAAAGCCAGTCCTTTTGTGGTGTGACATGTCTGCAGAATGAAACATGACTCGACATGAAAATTTAATTTACCATTTGCTAAATATCAGATTAGATACATATTTTACGTTTTTGGGTAAAAAATTATCACAGATACCTCTGCCTTACTCTCCGTTCGTTAAATATATCATAACAGGCGATGAAAAGTTGGTTGCGTACAACAATGTTAAACATGCAACAAGCAGTGAGATTGGCATGGATGAATCTCTAAAAGCGACTCCCGAAGATCTCAAAATGCAGTGAAACAACAAATGCACATTTATTCGTCTACCAATTGAAATGTGTCCATAAAAGTTTGGTCGAAAATCGCGCTGCACTCGTCAATAGAAAGATCAATTAGGGAACTCGGTTAGTCTGTTCAACCTGGCCCACCCTACTCATCTGATCTTGCATGAAATGATTAGTACATTTTTCAGTCGTCGCAAAGCATTTCGATTGGAGAGTGGGGTGGACTTTCTGGATTGGAAATGAGATTCAAGCGTTGGTCGAAAACATTTTCTCGCATCAAAGCGATAATGGCTAAAAGTATAGCCGAAGGTGCTCGGAATTATAGAACATTTGGGCAGTTTCTACACACTCAGTATCAAAAAAAGAAAGCGTTGCTCGAACACAAGTAAAATTAAATAAAAAATTTTATCGTAGCACCTTGCCTGTCGTTTTCAATGAAACATGCATAAATGAAGGATTGCTGCCTAAATACACAATATATATATATATATATATATATATATATATATATATATATAATTTAAATAAAAACAGACCACTTTAATGTTCCATGTAATAAATTATTTCATTTTAAAGGACTGCGGATCATCAGACTTTACTTCCAAACAAAAAATGAAAAGAAAATTTACACATTTTTGACGGGCCGTATTAAACATATGTAAATTAACGAAGTGAGGAAGTGAAGGGGAGAGAGAAGACATGAGTGAGTTCGCAGATATTGACACATTTAAACGGTTAACTTAACGGAAGTTATATATTGATATCGAAGGGGTAGAGAAGAAAAAACCCATAGAGAAAAAAAAAGAGAGAAGGAAATTATGAGAGAAGGTATCACTAATTTTCTTTGTAAAAAAAAAAGGCTAGAAACAGACGCTGTCATTTTGTTTTACTTTGAAAGTGTTATTTTGGGGGTTCATAGACAGTGCATTAAAAGAATAAAATTTTATTTTAAAATACAATTTTACTTCTAGTAATCTTTTTTTAATCTCTTTAAAAAATTTTATTATTGATTATTAAGTTGACACCTCTATCCTTTTGAATTTTGTTCATGAATTTAACTCCTACTGTTTCTAGATAGGTCATCTCTTTAACTTAAATTTTAGTTAAGTTAATATGGGGTAATATTTGAAGGTAATATTAAAGATCTTGCTCTGTCATATACTGTATACACACCCATGTAAATATCACCTATACACACGTTCCTTTACATATTCAATCACTCATACAGGTACCCATGTACTGATATACACAGGTCATTTCATGTATTAACACCTATCTAAATATCAAAAATCTTTCCGATTTAAATATTTTATCATCAATAATGATTATTA
>CAHIKZ030000189.1:577500-587500 GCA_903632075.3 Acanthosepion pharaonis | reverse complement strand
AAAAAGAATGTATAAACATAAAATGTCATATATATATATATATATATATATATATATATAAATAAAGAGAAAGTATTCAGCCTTTCAAAAGTGTGGATGGTTCTGCACAAAACCTTCAAAACTATAATCAAATCTCATGTGCTTGTGTCGTGCTTTCGGTTCCGGCGAACTGATCAGCTTGATACTCATATATCGAATTCGACGGGAGAGTCGAGAGTATATATAAAATCAACTCAATTGTAAAGGCCGAAACGTCGTGAATATGACAATAAAGATGAGGACAACACTCCTAAATATGTAGATAGTTAAAATAGTTACAATACCTTATCTCAGAAAAAGAGACAGATCGTGAAGAAGTCCGGGGCGTACAACGGCCGAAATGTCGTGAAGATGAAAATAAAGGTGAGGACAATGTAAATAGTGCAAATAGTTATAATACCTCATCTCAGAAATAGAGACAGATCCTGAAGAAGGCCGAAACGTCGTTAATATGATAATAAAGATGAGGACAACAGTCCCAACAATGTAAGTATTGTAAAGAAATATTGTTGGCTTAAAATTTTCCATCTTCAGTTAAACGCAACACGCTAATATTCTTTCTTTCTTGGGCAGCTTATTTTTTTGCTCGCTTCTCAGTTTATATTTTACGAAAATAAGTCTCAAATTATTTTTTGTGACATACTTTATATAGCGCTAGTAAAATATCAATAAGTCTGCTAATGATATATATATATATATATATATATATATATATATATATATAAAAAAATCCTCAGAGTTATTTTGTTTAATAAATTCATTTCTTTTTTACCTTGAAAAAGTCCGTATTGGACAAAACGCGTCGGCTACCATTATAGTTTTCCTACTGTCTTTTCATATATATATATATATATATATATATATATATATATATATATATATATCCTTAACTTAACTTAAAATCTTCAGTTTCTGGTTAAACTTGTTACTCCAATTGTATTTCTTTGTTGGACAGTTTATTTTTTGCCCGCTTTTTAGTTTCTATTTTTCTAAAATAATTATGATTTTTTTGTGACACACTTAGAGACAGTCATTGATTTTTTGTGGGTTTTTTTAATGTTTATCTTGCCAATATTTCCGTCTCTTTCTTGACTCCCCTTTGATCTTTGTTCAATATTTTCGCCATTTTCGAATATTGTGTTTGTATCACTTAATAACCTTTCACTATATTCTTTCTTTTAAGTCAAATCGTTCGTACGACCCACGGCAATCTTGATATAGCGCTAATAAAAAAATAAAATATCAACATTTCTACTAATGACACACACACAAAAATTCCCATGCACACACACACACACACACACACACACACACATATATATATATATATATATATATATATATATATATATATATATATATATATATATATATAATGGACTCTTTCTCTCTTGGACGTATGAGGATCTGACAGCTTATTGATTCAGTTATGAAAGTGTGTGCGATAATCTTAAGTGGCATTTAAGACCCGCTAGTGATTTACAAAGGAGGCCACATATGGAGCAAGTGTGAGGATTGTGAGAGGAGATCACTTTTGGATTGGTTGATCTTTTAGATCTTGCTCTCGCTTCATGAAGATGATTCAGACAAGCCGATTGAAAATTGCTGAGTCCACTAAAACACGTTGATCTCCATTCTACACGCTCCAAGGCTAAGTGCTCAAGGATAAGAACGAATCAAGGTAAACCGCCAGAGAACCCATACAAGTGATTTGATTAAAGTGGTGAAGGCTTGTGCAGAACCTTCCACACTTTTCGGAACTATTGATACACTCATAAATGCCACAGACGAAGCAGACAATATACCTCAGGCTTTTCGTGTAAGTGTTTTCCACCTCCTAGACCAATCGTGTTCTATAACACTAAAGAGCTTGATCATATATATATATATATATATATATATATATATATATATATATATATATATGCTCATGTTAGTATTTCGTATGTCAAGAAGTATTTCCTTCCAAATTGATCACAGATTCTCGATTGGATTTACATCAGGGGAGTTTCTGAGCCAGTAGATAGTACTTTGATCTGTCTAAGTCTTGCCAGTGTGTTGGTGCAGCGTTACCATCTTCGTACACTTTCTTGGAGTAACGTCCATCGCAGACATTGACAACTAATCAACAGTCGAGACAATAGTGTCTGGGTGTGATAAAAAGCTGATGCAACCACGGATAAAGCAATATTTTTCAAGGCCACAGAAATTTCATCTTATACTACGAAAATAGATTAATATTACTTCACACCAATGCAAATGAACAAATCTGAAAAAAATTTAGAAATCGATTACACACTTTCACACCAGTGGTTCTAAAACTGACCGTATGGTGAAAGAAAGGAAACTAACGCGGTAGTTTCAATTACTTTGCACAATGGTATATATATATATATATATATATATATATATATATATATATATATATATATATATATATATGTTGTCCTCATTTTTATGTTTATATATATATCTATATCTATATCTATCTATCTATATATATTAAGACATTTTTAAGTTTATAGATTATTTTTATAGATACAAATATTTAAGTAAATGCTCTGTTAATAATAAACAGTATTAAACAACATATACCGGCCTGATTGTCCGAGACATTTTCATAGAAAATATTCGTCCTCCGACAGGAATCGGTATCCTATACGAAACCGTCGTATAGCCTGACGTGCCTTAACCGAATAAGCCACAGAGGAGCGTTTGGTTAGCAAGGTTGATTTTACTGTCAATCGGTTAAGGCACGTCAGTCTATATGATGGTTCTGTATAGGATACGGGTTCGATATATATATATATATATATATATATATATATATATATATATATATATATATACACTACAGACGCTCACTGAAACAAATTTGTGTTTGTTCAACACCGACAGAGCCCACCTGTGGTTTATACTGCAACTCTGCTGAGCAGACCTTAGTTACAGTTTCTGGGAGAGAGTGTGTAATCTAGCATGATCAATCTGAAGAAGTCCTGTACACTCAAACCGTCAGTCACGATGACTTCGTGATAGCACAGCTATCGACGGCCCACAGGTCTACCGTCTACACAATTTCACTCACAAGCCTTGAGTCAACCTGTAGTATGGTTTTCAGGCACTTTCCAAAGGTGCCGCACGCTGGGATCGTCCCCCTCCAGTCCGATGAAATCAGGAATTCTCATGCTCGAAAGCGACCTAATATATATATATATATATATATATATATATATATATATATATATATATATATATATATTTGTAAAAAAAAGAAAAAACAGTAAGATATATAATCCGGTGATCTTATTGATATTTTTCTTTTTACAAAACAGTGCTGAATGTAAATTTACTGAGCATGAATATTATAAATTAACTGATTTAAAATATGGCTACATTTGAATTACCATGTTTCAAAAACCGAAGCTAAAATCTTCAAATTTAATTATATAATTAAATTAAAACCATTAGTTCTGTTTCATCTTCAAGCGAATTTTGGAATAACTTATTTTTAAATTTACTGAGTTTTA
Source organism: Acanthosepion pharaonis (assembly GCA_903632075.3). Lineage (NCBI taxonomy): Eukaryota > Metazoa > Mollusca > Cephalopoda > Sepiida > Sepiidae > Acanthosepion > Acanthosepion pharaonis. The sequence continues at coordinate 583,934 of CAHIKZ030000189.1, read as the reverse complement.
AAAGCACACATAATTCTTTTTTTTTTTTTTTTTCCAAGGATACAGAGAAATCCAATCATTTAGACAGGGGCCGTAGCGTGTTCATTTTTATTAACTATTATTGTATCAATTATGAGTTACGTTCAAAAAAGTCTGGGTATCGTAGGGGTGCATTTTTCAAAGAATTTTGACATCTTTTCGACACATATCATTTGTTTTTTTATCAACGAGAAAAAGTTTTTCGGCATTTTTTCCGTTCAATTCGTACTTGTATAGATGAAGATTTTTTCGAAAAGGGGTGTTTGGGTTAGAATACGTTATATTGAACTACAATTTTAATGTATTATTTTTACTCTTAATTACTTACAGAATATATTTCTTCTTTTTTAAACAAATAAATGTAATAGAATTACTGAAATTATTTAAAAATTATTTTTACATATCAAATATAAGTATGTATATGACCAGCTCCCATTTTTTTTTAAATTTTTACTTATTTATTTAATATTATTTTATTTCATTTTTAAATATTATTTAAGGAATATTTTTGACAATGTCGGCCAAGAATAGCTATTTCATTTGTTTGATTCAGTAAATTTTTATTTTTTATAAAATTAGTAATATATAGTTTCTCATGGACATGAGTCATTTAATGACATACATATTCAAGCTTTATTCCCCCATATATATATATATATATATATATATATATATATATATATATGGTGGGGTGTTTTATATATGTATTATGGTAGCCCTATGGCGAAAAAATTAAGTTTAATAAATATGCAAGTCAGACCGATAACATCGGAAGTCTCCTTCCTGATAAATCAACCGTAGTGATATTTGAACCCGTGTCTCATGGTCAGAAAGCGAACGTTCTAACCTATATATATATATATATATATATATATATATATATATATATATATATATATATATAGATAGATAGATAGATAGATAGATAGATATGTATATACATATATAGATATGTGTGTGTGTGTGTGTGTGTGTGTGTGTGTGTGTGTGGCGTGGGTGTTATATATGTATTATGGTAGCCCTGTGGCGAAAAAATTAAGTTTAATAAATATGCAAGAAATGAGGCATATAGTAATGGCTATCGATAGTCAATTTCTAACGAAATTACATCAAATTACATTGGAGACTGCAATGTTTGAGACTTGTTCTATTAAAGATAAATTTCGTTACCACCCAGGCACCTGATGCCAAGCCCGTTGATAAGGTCAGCGAACTCGTCGCACGGATTGTCGCTGCTGCAGCGAATTCGATCCACATTGAGCGCCCGTTCTCTGAGGCCCTCAGCTGACAAAAAGAAGCTGAGGAAATCATCTATGTATATTTTATGAGAAAATACGAGGAAATATTAAATAACACAGTTCAAGATCATTACAAAACATAAAATAACACTGTTCAAGATCATTACAAAAGATTAAATGGCACTATTTAAGATCATTCCAAAATATTAAATCATTCTAAAATAAAAAATAATTCTAAAATATTAAATAACACAATTTAAGATCATTCCAAAATATTAATTCTAAAATATTAAATAACACAGTTCAAGATCATTCCAAAACATAAAATAACACTGTTCAAGATCATTCCAAAAGATTAAATGTCACAATTCGATATTATTCCAAAATGGTAAATTATTCTAAGTACGCAGTTCAAGATCATTCCAAAACGCAGTTCAAGATCATTCCAAAACATTAAATGACACAATTCAAGATCATTCCAAAATATGAAATAATTCTAAAATATTAAATAACACAGTTCAAGATCATTCCAAAAAGATTAAATGACATAATTCAAGATCATTCCAAAATATTAAATCATTCTAAAATATTAAATAACATATTTCTAGATCACTCCAAAATATTAAATAATTCTAAAATATTAAATAACACAGTTCAAGATCATTACAAAACATAAAATAACACTGTTCAAGATCATTCTAAAATATTAAATCATTCTAAAATATTAAATAACACAATTCAAGATCATTCCAAAATATTAAATAATTCTAAAATATTAAATAACACAGTTCAAGATCATTCCAAAGCATAAAATAACACTGTTCAAGATCAGCCGAAAAGATTAAATGTCACAATTCGATATTATTCCAAAATATTAAATTGTTCTAAAATATTGAAATAACGTAGTTCGTGATCATTCCAAAACATAAAAGAACGCAGTTCAAGATCATTCCAAAACATTAAACTACACAATTCAAGATCATTCCAAAATATTAAATAATTCTAAAATATTAAATAACACAGTTCAAGATCATTCCAAAACATAAAATGACACTGTTCAAGATCATTCCAAAAGATAAAATGACATAATTCAAGATCATTCCAAAATATTAAATCATTCTAAAATATTAAATAACAGATTTCTAGATCACTCCAAAATATTAAATATTTCTAAAATATTAAATAACACAGTTCAAGATCATTACAAAACATAAAATAACACTGTTCAAGATCAGTCCAAAAGATTAAATGTCACAATTCGATATTATTCCAAAATGTTAAATTATTCTAAAATATTGAAATAACATAGTTTGAGATCATTCCAAAACATAAAAGTACGCAGTTCAAGATCATTCCAAAACATTAAATGACACAATTCAAGATCATTCCAAAATATTAAATCATTCTAAAATATTAAATAACAGATTTCTAGATCACTCCAAAATATTAAATATTTCTAAAATATTAAATAACACAGTTCAAGATCATTACAAAACATAAAATAACACTGTTCAAAGATAAATGACATAATTCAAAGATCATCAAAGATTAAATGTCACAATTCGATATTATTCCAAAATGTTAAATTATTCTAAAATATTGAAATAACATTGAGTTTGAGATCATTCCAAAAACATAAAAGTACACAGTTCAAGATCATTCCAAAACATTAAATGACACAATTCAAGATCATTCCAAAAATTATTAAATCATTCTAAATATTAAAATAACATATTTCTAGATCACTCCAAAATATTAAATAATTCTAAAATATTAAATAACACAGTTCAAGATCATTACAAAACATAAAATAACACTGTTCATTCCAATTAAATCATTCTAAAATATTAAATCATTCTAAAATATTAAATAACACTGTTCAAGATCATTCCAAAAAAATATTAAATTGTTCTAAAATTCTAAAATATTAAAAACAAAAAGAACGCAGTTCAAGATCATTCAAAACATTAAAATTCCAAAATATTAAATAATTCTAAAATATTAAATAACACAGTTCAAGATCATTCCAAAACATAAAAATGACACTAAATCATTCCAAAAGATAAAATGACATAATTCAAGATCATTCCAAAATATTAAATCATTCTAAAATATTAAATAACAGATTTCTAGATCACTCCAAAATATTAAATATTTCTAAAATATTAAATAACACAGTTCAAGATCATTACAAAACATGAAATAACACTGTTCAAGATCAGTCCAAAGATTAAATGTCATTCGATATTATTCCAAAATGTTAAATTATTCTAAAATATTGAAATAACATAGTTTGAGATCATTCCAAAACATAAAAGTAAATTCAAGATCATTCCAAAATATTAAATGACACATTCAAGATCATTCCAAAATATTAAATCATTCTAAAATATTAAATAACATATTTTAGATCACTCCAAAATAAAATAATTCTAAAAAGATCAGTACAAAATAAATAAACTATTCAAGATCATTCTAAAATATTAAATTTCTAAAATATTAAATAATTCAATTCAAGATCATTCCAAAATATTAAATTTCAAAATATTAAAATAACAAAATCATTCTAAAATAAAATGACACTGTTCAAAAAGATAATTCAAGATCATCCAAAATATTAAATAACAGATTTCTAGATCACTCCAAAAAATATTAAATATTTCTAAAATATTAAATAACACAGTTCAAGATCATTAAAAACATAAAATAACACTGTTCAAGATCAAAAAGATTAAATGTCATTCGATTTATTCCAAAATGTTAAATTATTCAAAATAACATAGTTTGAGATCATTCCAAAACATAAAAGTACGCAGTTCAAGATCATTCCAAAACATTAAATGACACAATTCAAGATCATTCCAAAATATTAAATCATTCTAAAATATTAAATAACATATTTCTAGATCACTCCAAAATATTAAATAATTCTAAAATATTAAATAACACAGTTCAAGATCATTACAAAACATAAAATAACACTGTTCAAGATCATTCTAAAATATTAAATCATTCTAAAATATTAAATAACACAATTCAAGATCATTCCAAAATATTAAATAATTCTAAAATATTAAATAACACAGTTCAAGATCATTCCAAAACATAAAATAACACTGTTCAAGATCAGTCCAAAAGATTAAATGTCACAATTCGATATTATTCCAAAATGTTAAATTATTCTAAAATATTGAAATAACATAGTTCGAGATCATTCCAAAACATAAAAGTACGCAGTTCAAGATCATTCCAAAACATTAAATGACACAATTCAAGATCATTCCAAAATATTAAATCTTTCTAAAATATTAAATAACACAGTTCAAGATCATTCCAAAGCATAAAATGACATTATTCAAGATCATTCCAAAAAGATTAAATGACATAATTCAAGATCATTCCAAAATATTAAATCATTCTAAAATATTAAATAACACAGCTCAAGGTCATTCCAAAACATAAAAGAATACCTAAGGAAATATATCCGTATATTATCGTCGTAAATGTTACATATTTACAACCAAAATTATGTTTACTACAAATGTTCACAAAGTACAGTATTTTTTGTATAAAAATAATAAGGTCTGAATATTCCTAGACAGTCCGTAAATTCAATCTGTAATTTCAGAATCTGGGAAAGAAAGGGATTGTTACACACACACAAAAAAAATAGATAGAATTTAGTTCTTACTGTTCATTGAATACTGTTGCCATATATGGTCTGCTGACCCCGCTGTTCATCTCGATATCCTCGACAAAATCAAGAGACGGATATGCAATGTGATAGACCCTGATCTGGCATCTCGACTCCAGTCACTTTCTCACAGACGCACTGTAGCTTCCCTCTGTCTTTTCTACAAATATTTTCATGGAAACTGTACTGAAGAGCTACTTTCACTGGTAATTTTCGTTTAATCGAAGTACAATTTTGTCATTTAAAATATTTCCTTGTTAACGTTAATAATTGAGCAATGTACAATTTATAAACACCTAAGCAAAGATATCCGTATACTATCCTCATATAGGTCACGTATTTACAACCAAAAATTATGTTTACTGCAAAAGTTTCCAAAGCACAATATTTTTTGTGTGTAAATTTTGAAAGGTCTAATACTTGACACTCTGTAACTTCAATCTGCAATTTCAGAGTCTGCTTATTTCTCGTCCTACTAAGAGCGACGTATCAACAGATATTTTTTTTAAATTTATTACCACAAGATATGTTCCGAATCGTAAGATAAAACTGCATTAAAACTATTTAATTATATAATAGTATAAGCTTTTAATTGCTATCATAAATAATATAAATGAAAGATTTATCGTGATTAGAAAAACAAAATCTTTCGAGGACTAATGAATTATTACAAAAATTGTTCCACCTCCATTTCTTCTTTTTAATTATAATTTTAAAAGTTAAAAATGAATTTCTAAAAATGAATAAAACGTTCTTAAAGATATATATGGCGTATTATATATACGAACTATCTTCGATAGTGAGATCAGTAGGCGTCAACGAGACCAAATTAACACGGAACTGGGTGGGCCATCGTTGTTTCGGACACTGGCACTCAGTTGTTACATAGACAAAAAACATACAAAAAAAAAACAAAAAAACAACATAAACACAGTAAAAGTTGAGTCACTTGGCCCAAGGTTGGGAATATTCCGGATATGATGATCAGTGTCTCTTCGTTTTTGGACGAGTTCGTTCGAGTGATTTATTAGGTTGGTGCAAAAATAATGACGTAATTGTTGTGAATATGGATTATCTCCTCTTAGATAATCCAAGCTATAAAAGCTGTATACTACTACTCATCTGACTTGACAGCGGAAGTCTACAGCTTTTTTACAGCTTTTATAGCATGGATTATCTAAGAGGAGATAATCCATATTCACAACAGTAATAATGTCGTTTTTTGACGTATTTTTTTAACGTCAAAAAACGACATTCTTACGTCATTATTTTTGCACCAACCTAATATTTACTAAAATAATAAGAAGAAGAAGAAGAAGAAAAAGAAGAAGAAGAAGAACAACAACAACAGCAATAATAATAATAATAACAATAATATTAATAATAATCATAATAATAATATTACTAGTGTACCCGTGCCGACAAAATTGACGGCAAGAAGGAATGTATTACAAGTAATATGTATTATATTGTAAGTTATTTTC
>CAHIKZ030000189.1:552500-572500 GCA_903632075.3 Acanthosepion pharaonis | reverse complement strand
TGTATCTTGACTGACTCTATGGCGAACTGAAAATATTGACTGCTAAAATCTCGGATCATTTATCAACGCGATTAGCTGAACAATATATCTTGCCTATAGGCACTATTGCAAAAGGATCCAAGTGTGAATTATTTATAGATATTGCTGCTAAATATTCAGACACAACCTGTCCTATAGCGTTATCAGTGTCGGTTCTATCGATCTCGATATGCAGGCGGTGTGGTGGTTAACGAGCCGACTCGTTTCATATTCACTTTTGCGACGGTGGATCCATCTTTTCTCTCCCCACCACCAGCTTATATAAGAGGCCAATCTGCGCTCTCTAACCATGGCTGGCCGCCAGTCTAGAATAAAAAAAAAATGTCATGTATGCGACCGTCGAATAAAAAAAGCTTTTGTGGGGAGAACTTTTTTTTTTTTATGAAAACGATGAAAATATTTTCACACCAAAACCTTGCTGGTTTGCCCAAAAAGTTATCGAAGAGAAAACTGATAAGTAGCAATAAGTTATCGCCAAATAAGTTCATACATTCATTAATTTACCCCGATCGTCGAGGGCTAAGGGTTAACCCGCCGGGTGTACAGGTTCACTAGCCGTGGTTATCAGCGAGTCTAGAGGAATGAAATATTCCGAAGACAAAACCGTGTTTAGCCCTATCGGGGCACATCATATTAAGCAACGGACAAGAGCCTCTAGAATTCTGTCTGAGATAGGTCCGAGACCAACAATGGGGTTGTGCATATCTCACTCAGTAGAGCCTCAGTTGTCGGGGGAAATCGAGTGTGGCACCCCGGATGGGTCTAGTGTTGAGATAGACAAGAATTTATGAGCAAAGCATTCAACCTCATCTGCTTTCGATATAAAGACTTCGAATTGATTGAATAGAGAGGGGATTGAGGATTTGCTGTTGTTCAGCACGCTCTTGCAGAGCCTCCAATAATTTCTAGAACCAAACTTATATCTATTTATCTCTGTTCGTATATATCTGTATAGTTAGCTAACTCATTCTGTTCGTATCTATCTATCTAAGGATATCCATATGCATGTATCTAATTCTGTTTATATCTATCTATGTATCTATCTATCTAATTATATTCACATATATATTTTTCATTCTATTTATATCTATCTATCTATCTATCTATCTATCTAAAAATATCCATATATATGGATCTCATTCTGTTCATATCTATCTAATTATATTCATATATATATATATATATATATATATATATATATATATATATATAATTCTATCCATATCTATCTATCTATCAATATGTCCACCCACCCATCTATTTATATATTTATATTCAGATATATGTATTTAATTCTGTTCATTATCTATCTATCCATCTATCTATCTATCTATCTATCCATCTATCCCAGTCTATCCATCATCTATCCATCTATCTATCCATCTACCTCCATCTATCTATCTATCTATCTATCTCAGTCTGTTTCCCCATCTATCTATCCATCTATCTATCTCAGTCTATCTATCTATCTATCTATCTATCTCATCTATCTATCTATCTATCTATCTATCTATCTATCTATCTATCCTCAGTCTGTTCCATCTCTATCTATCTATCTATCTATCCATCTATCTATCTATCTCAGTCTGTTCCTATATCTATCTATCTATCTATCTATCTATCTATCTATCTATCTATCTATCTCAGTCTGTTCATATCTATCTATCTATCCATCCATCTATCTATCTATCTATCTCATCTATTCTATCTATCTATCTCAGTCTGTTCATATTCCTATCTATCTATCTATCTATCTATCTCAGTCTGTTCATATCTATCTATCTATCTATCTATCTATCTATCTATCTATCTATCTCAGTCTGTTCCTATCTATCTATCTATCTATCTATCTATCTATCGCAGTCTGTTCCTATGTATCTATCTATATATCTCAGTCTGTTCAATCTGTTCATCTATCTATCTATCTATCTATCTATCTATCTCAGTCTGTTCCTATCTATCTATCTATCTATCCATCTATCTCAGTCTGTTCCAATCTATCTATTCCATCTATCTATCTATCTATCTATCTATCTATCTATCTCATCCATCTATCTCATCTATCTATCTATCTATCTATCTATATATATATATATATATATATATATATATATATATATATATATATATATTTATTTTAAATTCTTGATAAAATCTAAGGAAGATTCTGCAATGTTATTGGTCCTGACCTAGCATCTTGGTTTCAGTCAATTTCCTACCACCGTAACGTGGCTTTCCAGTGCTTTTTCTAGAAATACTTTCATGGTCATTGTTCTGATGACCTTTCCTCTATGGTACCTGGACTTTATGAATTTAAACGCAGTACTAGATTGGCGGCAAGGTCTCATCAATTCACAGTTTATATCGCTAGATGTAAGCGTAATTTCTAGCCTGAGCGCGGCCGGAACGATTGCATCGGCAGTCGTCGGAACGGTGTATCTAACTTGGAACAATTCGAAAATTGGATTGTTGACCAAAACTGCCTGAACGAGAAAGAACATGAAAAAAAAAAAAAAAACATTTACTTATTTAGGAAAAAGAACGTTAAAAACGCATGAATTACCGTATTTTTCGGCTTATAAGGCATTGCATGTAGCCATTTCAACATTCAAGCATATTTAATATCAGTTGGTCACATTTCCCCGTTGACACTGCACTTTAATGAAACAAGTCTCGTTATTATCAATAAGTCATATCCTCACGGTCGGCAGTACGCAATTAAGCTTAAAGGCATATTTGAGACAGACTACAAACTATAAATGCTTACGTATCTGAAAAATGTCATAAAACATGGCGGAAAATGATTTGCAGAAATCCGACGGGACGTTGGAATAGCGAGAAAAAAAAGTATTCCAAAACTTAAATAACGTATTAAGTGAAAGAAAAAAAAATTAGAAACAAAGAAAAAAATGTGTTTAACTGCTGTATGGTAAGTGTAGCCGGACGATTTTATGATTAATGAAAAAGTAACATAAGCCAGCAGAGAATCCAGTAAACAACGAACTTTTAAATGTCATGTCAATCGTTATCTTCTGTTTTCTTAATTCCTGTTCTTTTATTATACTCTCTCTTTAATTTTTTTCTCTCATATTCTTTCACACTCTGTAATCCCTTGCGTCTTAGTGGCTTTATTGTCTTCGTTGGGTTGAATTAGTTTGCTTTTACAGTCATTTGATTTCATACCCTACACATTCGTCCATTTTAAATCGCAGTTCAACGCCTTTCTCCGATTTTCATTGAACTTTAATAAAACAAGTTTCGTAAATATCAATAAGTCATTTCTTCTCGGTTGACCGTACATAATTAAGCATATACATATATTTGAAACAGTCTATAAACTAAAGAAGTTTACTTATCTGAGAAATGTTAAAGGACATGGCGGAAAATGACTTGCAGAAATGGCTACATGTAAGCATAAGTTCTATGATAAGAGTTTATTCGATCGTATTTCTAGCTTATGGAACTCTCTTCTGACTTCTTGTTTTCCAGGCAACTTTGATTTTCAACAATCAAAATGGTCTGTCTATAACAAAAAAAGTTGCAATATGAGCACTGTTAAAGTCCGTAAAATATGCCGTTTCCAGATTTCTTGTGCGATCAATTATGTCAGGGTGGTGAATTTCTCGCAGAGGGTGCCCAACCGACCCTAATCTACAGTGCAGGAAAAATCAAAATCAAAGAAAGCGCATGCGCGAATTTAAAAAATATAAAATGGAGCATATATATGAAGTTTATTTTTCTTTCTGATATTGAAAACAAATATATTTGTGAAAAGGGAGAGAATAAACTGACAATGGCGGAAAATAACGAAATGTAAGGTTGATCTCGTGACCCCAGGTCGTCTGGCCTTCAGAGTGATCGCGATTGATTATTCGTTATAGATCGTGTCCCTTGAAGCTGGCCAGGCCACTTCCAGCTAGCTGCATATTGTCAGACAGATATGGCTTCTCAGAAGCTCGAAGCACTCACCAATCGATATATATATATATATATATATATATATATATATATATATATATATATATATATATATATATATATATTTTCACCCCTGATTCCAATGGAATAAATTATGAGCATGGAATATTAGTATTTAAGCCTTTTATATCTTTACTCTGTCCTAGACATTGAGTTCTACCTGGATTCTTCCTCTTGGAATTTTTATTTTAAAAAAAATGTACATGTATGGGTATTTATATATTTTTCATATGTATGTATATTTACCACTAATATTATCTATCTATCTATCTATCTATCTATCTATCTATATATATATATATATATATATAAGTAAATAAACCTAAAGCCAGTCTAACCTACCTAGGTTTCACCTACGCGGATCGTCATGGCGGACTGGCTAAAGAGGCTATATATTTTCAGTTCTTATAGCACCTCTTTATAATTTTCGATGTTCGATCCTAGCGAGTAAGCGTTGAGTTGATCACTTCGATCCAAGACTTGCCTTGTCGCACGTTGTGGTTGATTTTGATCACAAGGCTGGCGTAGAAAAAGAATAAGAGCCAAAGACCAGTCGACGTTGCTCTAAATCTGTTAAAACTCGTAAGGCTGTACAGCAAATATAGAAAGGCAACAAGATTAGATAACTGTCTTTAGTCACAACTGCTAATATTATATGACGTCCGCCTCTAAAAAGTTGTGGTACGCTGGTCCGAAGTGATTTGGAAAAACATCCGTTTATTAAACAATGTATATGACAGCGATCTATGCATTATATATGACTTCTGGCTTTCAATGTCGTATACGCATGTAACTAAAGGCGACGTTCTTACCGCCACACGCCCCATCCAACCGCTATGGCAACAGAAAAAAAAAAGCCAGCCTTATATACATACGTTGATGGCGGACGTCGACTTAAAGACGTGAATGCTATTTTTTTCTATTTAATATCGGACTTTAGATAATAACAAAAAACAAACAAAAAACTCGCAAAGAATATTAGGAATGTATATCCTTCCTATACCTGTCTAATAGGGGAGAATGAAAACGTAGTTAGGTAATCAGTAATTACCTACATGTCGAAAAAGATGTAGATTTTGCCTGGATTTCTGGAATGAGGTGCTAACATTATTTACTTTTTTTTATATTCATACTATTTTCTAGGTCCTTCTAGATGTTACCCGACGTTTCGGCCGTTGTGCCCTCCGGCCTTCTTTGTTGCTTATATCACCTGATTTCCTTTTATGTGAATTTCTGTGATGAGCAGTTATCATTATTCAAACACTATTTACATTCGGACTATTATCCTCATCTTTGTTGTTTTTATCACCTGATCGCCTTCTGTGTGAATTTCTGGGATGAGCAGTTATCATTATTCAAACACTATTTACATTCGGACTATTGTCCTCATCTTTGTTGTTTTTATCACCTGATCGCCTTCTGTGTGAATTTCTGGGATGAGCAGTTATCATTATTCAAACACTATTTACATTCGGACTATTATCCTCATCTTTGTTGTTTTTATCAGCTGATCGCCTTCTGTGTGAATTTCTGGGATGAGCAGTTATCATTATTCAAACACTATTTACATTCGGACTATTGTCCTCATCTGTGTTGTTTTTATCACCTGATTGCCTTCTTTGTGAATTTCTGGGATGAGCAGTTATCATTATTCAAACACTATTTACATTCGGACTATTGTCCTCATCTTTGTTGTTTTTATCACCTGATCGCCTTCTGTGTGAATTTCTTGGATGAGCAGTTATCATTATTCAAACACTATTTACATTCGGACTATTGTACTCATCTTTGTTGTTTTTATCACCTGATCGCCTTCTGTGTGAATTTCTGGGATGAGCAGTTATCATTATTCAAACACTATTTACATTCGGACTATTGTCCTCATCTTTGTTGTTTTTATCACCTGATCGCCTTCTGTGTGAATTTCAGGGATGAGCAGGTATCATTATTCAAACACTATTTACATTCGGACTATTGTCCTCATCTTTGTTGTTTTTATCACCTGATAGCCTTCTGTGTGAATTTCTGGGATGAGCAGTTATCATTATTCAAACACTATTTACATTCGGACTATTGTCCTCATCTTTGTTGTTTTTATCATCTGATCGCCTTCTGTGTGAATCTCTGGGATGAGGAGTTATCATTATTCAAACACTATTTACATTCGGACTGTTGTCCTCATCTTTTGTTGTTTTTTATCACCTGATCGCCTTCTGTGTGAATTTCAAGGGATGAGCAGTTATCATTATTCAAACACTATTTACATTCGGACTATTTTCCTCATCTTTGTTGTTTTTATCATCTGATCGCCATCTGTGTGAATCTCTGGGATGAGGAGTTATCATTATTCAAACACTATTTACATTCGGACTGTTGTCCTCATCTTTGTTGTTTTTATCACCTGATCGCCTTCTGTGTGAATTTCCGGGATGAGCAGTTATCATTATTCAAACACTATTTACATTCGGACTGTTGTCCTCATCTTTGTTGTTTTTATCACCTGATCGCCTTCTGTGTGAATTTCTGGGATGAGCAGTTATCATTATTCAAACACTATTTACATTCGGACTATTGTCCTCATCTTTGTTGTTTTTATCATCTGATCGCCTTCTGTGTGAATCTCTGGGATGAGGAGTTATCATTATTCAAACACTATTTACATTCGGACTGTTGTCCTCATCTTTGTTGTTTTTATCACCTGATCGCCTTCTGTGTGAATTTCCGGATGAGCAGTTATCATTATTCAAACACTATTTACATTCGGACTGTTGTCCTCATCTTTGTTGTTTTTATCACCTGATCGCCTTCTGTGTGAATTTCAGGGATGAGCAGTTATCATTATTCAAACACTATTTACATTCGGACTATTGTCCTCATCTTTTGTTGTTTTATCATCTGATCGCCTTCTGTGTGAATCTCTGGGATGAGGAGTTATCATTATTCAAACACTATTTACATTCGGACTGTTGTCCTCATCTTTGTTGTTTTTATCACCTGATCGCCTTCTGTGTGAATTTCCGGGATGAGCAGTTATCATTATTCAAACACTATTTACATTCGGACTCTTATCCTCATCTTTGTTGTTTTTATCACCTGATCGCCTTCTGTGTGAATTTCCGGGATGAGCAGTTATCATTATTCAAACACTATTTACATTCGGACTATTGTCCTCATCTTTGTTGTTTTTATCACCTGATAGCCTTCTGTGTGAATTTCTTGGATGAGCAGTTATCATTATTCAAACACTATTTACATTCGGACTATTGTCCTCATCTTTGTTGTTTTTATCACCTGATCGCCTTCTGTGTGAATTTCTTGGATGAGCAGTTATCATTATTCAAACACTATTTACATTCGGACTATTGTCCTCATCTTTGTTGTTTTTATCACCTGATAGCCTTCTGTGTGAATTTCTTGGATGAGCAGTTATCATTATTCAAACACTATTTACATTCGGACTATTGTCCTAATCTTTGTTGTTTTTATCAGCTGATCGCCTTCTGTGTGAATCTCTGGGATGAGGAGTTATCATTATTCAAACACTATTTACATTCGGACTGTTGTCCTCATCTTTGTTGTTTTTATCACCTGATCGCCTTCTGTGTGAATTTCAGGGATGAGCAGTTATCATTATTCAAACACTATTTACATTCGGACTATTTTCCTCATGTTTGTTGTTTTTATCACCTGATCGCCTTCTGTGTGAATTTCTGGGATGAGCAGTTATCATTATTCAAACACTATTTACATTCGGACTATTGTCCTCATCTTTGTTGTTTTTATCACCTGATCTCCTTCTGTGTGACTTTCTGGGATGAGCAGTTATCATTATTCAAACACTATTTACATTCGGACTCTTATCCTCATCTTTGTTGTTTTTATCACCTGATCGCCTTCTGTGTGACTTTCTGGGATGTGCAGTTATCATTATTCAAACACTATTTACATTCGGACTATTATCCTCATCTTTGTTGTTTTTATCACCTGATCGCCTTCTGTGTGAATTTCTGGGATGAGCAGTTATCATTATTCAAACACTATTTACATTCGGACTATTATCCTCATCTTTGTTGTTTTTATCACCTGATCGCCTTCTGTGTGAATTTCTGGGATGAGCAGTTATCATTATTCAAACACTATTTACATTCGGACTATTGTCCTCATCTTTTTTGTTTTTATGATCTGATCGCCTTCTGTGTGAATTTCTGGGTGAGCAGTTATTCAAACACTAATTCCATACGGACCATTGTCCTCATCTTTGTTGTTTTTATCACCTGACCGATTTCTATAAGAACAGAAAATATATAGCCTAAAGCTATATATTTTCTATTTCTTATAGCACCTCTTTAGCCAGTCCGCCCAGACGATCCGCGTAGGTGAAACCTAGGTAGGTTAGTCTGGTTCTTTAGGTTTATTTGCTTATTTTGCTCTGCTTAGCGGACTGAGTACATTGTTTAGTTATTTTACTTTACTCGTATCGGAGGTTTTTTTTTTTTGAACTCTGAACTTAGATTCTAGACGATTATTTTCGCCGGAAGTACATGTTCTTAGTTCTTTCTTTTTTACCCCTTTTCTCCCTTGGGTGTTAATTTTTTTCATTTACAAGATAAAACCCCTAAGCTTTTGCCAGTCTAGTATAGCTGCTTATATTTATAAGTTTATTAGTGTTATATATATATATATAATTATTTATTCAAAAATTATAACCTAAATATATTATGAAATCACCATTTTGTAGTGATTTTATAACATATTTATATTATAATTTTCGAATAAATAATTATATTTTCTCTACGCTCTATTGAGCACTCTTTTAAGAATAGTAATTGTTGGTTATTGGAATTTATTCCGTATACACCAATCCTATATATATATATATATATATATATATATATATATATATATATATATTAGAACCAAATTCAAATTCCAGTCATATCCATTACATTTACTTACAAGCTAATACCATTAGGAAAAGGATTAGTCTTTTTCTCCCTCGAGCTATGGACAAATAGCAGGACAGACTGGGTTCTATAGCCTTGGAAAGCAACTGCTGTAGAAGGAAAACTCTGAATTCAAAACCTGCGGAGGGTCGTTTGGGGACCTTGTGGCACGTAGTGCACCAGGTCTCTGTTTCCGGCCCTGTGGCTGGTTCTGCATAAAGCCTTCACCACTATAATGAACTCATGTGTGCTGTCGGTCCGTAGGAACTGAGCTGCTTGACCTTCATACGTCGAATATGACAGTAGAGTCCACCATATATATATATATATATATATATATATATATATATATATATATATATATATATAAATGTACGCGTACGTGTTCAGATACAAATTCATACATACATACATATGTGAAGAAAAATATGGAAAACAAAAATCCGAATATGCAAGTATTCTGTTTTCATGTTGATTCAATGTCGACGTCAGACGTTTCGATCTAGTAGACCTTCTTCAGGACATAATTATGAAAACATAATTAAAATTAGACGATATTCAAGTCAACGTGAAAAGACGATAGACATAAGACTAATCAAAACAGAATAACTGAAATTCTTAAGATTTCGATTTTGATATCTAAAGATTTTAAAATATATTCATAATAAAAATCTTAGAGCCATTTATGAGGCAGGCTTGATATCTATCTCACGCACGGTGAATACTAGACCCGGCTTCTTTAATATTTCTCCTTTTCTGGCAAGATTAATGCTGGACAAACGTACTTAAAATTTTAGATTAAAAGAAAATTCTTTTTCATTTAAAATATTCTCTATTTTAGGAATACGTTTTCACAACATCGCCGACGTGCCGCCGACGTGATCGTATTACGAAACGGAACGCTGATCTTAAAAATTCCAGTTTCGAAAGTAACTAATATGTTGTTATAATTGTTTTCAGTAAAAATGTAAACCCTACCGCCCCTTATTAAAATGACTGGTTTTCTCCGTTTCCACAGAAATTAATATTACAAATCTATATGCTTATAAAGCTCCGTAAATTTCTAAATTTGTTATTCCAAAATTCGCTTGAGGATGAAACAGAACTAGGTACTTTAATTTCATTTCATTTCTATAATTAATTTGAAGTTTTTTAGCTTCTGCTTTTGAAACATGAGAACTCATATGTAGCGATGGAATCCATTTTTTTTAAAATAATTATAATAGATGCTCTACTTGTGTATAGAACACTGTTTTTTTTTAAATAAAAACAAAAATACTAAAGAACTTCGGATTATTAACCTGACGGTTCTTTCCTATTGTCTATATTTGCACACACACACATACATATATATATATATATATATATATATATATATATATATATTCGTGTAATATTTTGATTAAAACTTGTGTCAATGCTCAAAACACTTTAGGACCAACAAAATTCGTTTATTTATTGATATTTAGTGAAGTCGCCTTGGGTACGAAAGGACAGAGAAGAGGAAGAAGGGGGGTTCTTTTCTTTCACATTAATAGCGAATATAAAGCGAGACAGTTACGCACATTTTGGTATGATATGGGCATCTTTCCTTGATGTACATTTATTTTGATAATGTATTGATCTGCTGCTAGGAGAAAAGATATCTTACGTCCCAATGTTTACAGTGCGTTCGCCATTAATGCCGGAGCTCTTTGCAAATAAGTTATTCAGTGTTATTTTACGAAAAAAGAAAAAAAAAGAAGAGCCAAACAAACAAAAACGGCTTTAATG
Organism: Acanthosepion pharaonis; assembly: GCA_903632075.3. Lineage (NCBI taxonomy): Eukaryota > Metazoa > Mollusca > Cephalopoda > Sepiida > Sepiidae > Acanthosepion > Acanthosepion pharaonis. The sequence continues at coordinate 561,767 of CAHIKZ030000189.1, read as the reverse complement.
TCAATTAGAAAACAAACAGTATTAAGTACGGGCAGAAAATATTTTATCTATCTATCTATCTATCTATCTATCTATCTCAGTCTGTTCTTTGTCTGTCTATCTATCTATCTATCTATCTATCTATCTATCTATCTATCTCAGTCTGTTCTCTATCCATCTATCTATCTATCTATCTATCCATCCATCTATCTCAGTCTGTTCTTTATCCATCTATCTATCTATCTATCTATCTCAGTCTATTCTCCATCTATCTATCTATCTATCTATCTATCTATCTATCTCAGTCTGTTCTTTATCTATCTATCTATCTATCTATCTATCTATCTATCTATCTATCTATCTCAGTCTGTTCTCTATCTATCTATCTATCTATCTATCTATCTATCTATCTCAGTCTGTTCATTATCTATCTATCTATCTATCTATCTATCTCAGTCTGTTCTCTATCTATCTATCTATCTATCTATCTATCTATCTATCTATCTATCTCAGTCTGTTCTTTATCTATCTATCTATCTATCTATCTATCTCAGTCTGTTCTTTATCTATCTATCTATCTATCTATCTATCTCAGTCTGTTCTCTATCTATCTAGCTAGCTCAGTCGGTTTTTTATCTATCTATCTATCTATCTATCTATCTATCTATCTATCTATCTACCTATCTATCTATCTGTCTATCTGTCTGTCTATCTATCTCAATCTGTTCTTTATCTATCGTCATATCTATCTAGCTGTTTATCTATTTTCTTTCAGTGTTTCTATCTCTCAGTCTGTTCATTTTTATCTATCAGATTCATATATATATAATTATGTATATATGTGTGTGTGTGTGTGTGTGTAAAAATATATAGAAAATAGGAAAAACTCGTTAGGTAAATAATCCAAAGTTCTTTAGTATTTTTTCTTTCTTACATTATCCTCTTTCTTTATTTTATTTTCATTTGGTTATTTTCTGTCTTCTTTTCTTATTTTGTTTGTTTGCTTGTTTTCGTTGTTTTTTTCCTTTTTTTTTCTTTATTTTCCGCTTCCTTAATTTACTTATTTTCTTTCTTTTTTTCTATCTTTCTCCTTTTTTTACTTCTTTATTTTTCTGTCTTTTACACATTTTTCCGCTCTTGCGGTCTACTGTTTTTATTTGTCTATAGCCTTCCTTTCTTTCTTTCTTTCTTTCTTTCTTTCTTTCTTATTCCTTTCTTTCTTTCTTCTTTTTTCTTTCTTTCTTTCTTTCTGCCCTTGATTTCTCCTTTCTTTATTTGATCAGTCTTTCTTTCTTTATTTCTTTCTTTCTTTTTCTGCTTTGCATTTCTCCTTTCTTTTTTGGTCATTTTTCTTTCTTTCTTTCTTTGATTCATTCATTTTTTCTTTCTTTCATTCATTTTTTTTTCTTTCTTTCTTTCTTTTTTTGTTTTTTTCTACCCTTCATTTCTCCTTTCTTTATTTGATCATTCTTTCTTACTTTCTTTCTCTCTTTTATTCATTCATTCTTGTATCTTTCTTTTCGGTCTTCTTTTCTCCTTTCTTTCTTTCTTTCTTCCTTTCTTTTTTTTCTTTCTTTCTTACTTTCTTTCTTTTTTTCTATGCAAACAAACCAACTCTCCAGTAGAAAAAAGAAAAAATACAAGCAAAAGACCGCCTAGCCTATACAGGATTAATAAACCAACTTTAAAATAAATAGCGAAAAATACCTCTAAAACATGCAACTCATCCCACCTTGTAGCGCTAACGATTAATTCTAAAACTCTTCAATTCCGTAACTCCGAAAAGTCTTTCCCTTGATCCAATCACCACAACTCTCCAGTAGAAAAAGAAGACAAAAGAAATGCAAAGCTGGTCAGGATTCGTAGAATAATTATTTTTTTTTAGATTATCGGAAAATACCCCTAAAACATGAAATTCATCCCACCTTGCGTGATGGCGTGGGGACAGCTAATCATCGGATGGAATCCTAGAGATGCAATTCAATTCTTCACCTCCAAAAAGTTTTACCTGTTGAAGACGATAATTTCTTCTCTTCCCACTCACTTTATTCTAATATCTCTGTCTCTCTTTTTCTCAATACAACCTCCTCCCCAAACATTCTAGTAATAAATTAAGTGAACGGAAAAGACTTTAAAGACAAACAAAAACACACGGTATAAGTAAAATAATTCTAAAAAAAGGGGGAATTTCAGCTCACACGTAGGGGTGGTGCAGAGGATTTATTACTCTGACTAAATAATTATAACTCCCCTTATATATATATATATATATATATATATATATATATATATATATGAAATAAAAATCGAAAACCGAAAATATACAGTATAACAAATAAATAACAAGTAAAATAAATTGATCTTAATTCATCCAAATAAATGAACAAACCGATCCTGATAAACTAACCGTTAGAAAACACAAATAAAGATAATCAATCCAAATAAATACGTTAAATAATAAACAAAATAAAAACTGTTCCCGCCAAAATAATAGTTAGAATAAACTACAACAATCAACCCCAAAATTAAATTAATAGCTTTTATTATCTTCCCAAACCAAAACAAAGCTATTAAATAAGCGATATAAACAAATTTTTACTACGTTAATAAAAACACCAATTAAAACAAAAATAAATTAATAAATAAATATATAAGATAAGAAATAAAAATAAAAATAAATAAAAAAAATCAAAATGATTTAACCCAAATAAATAAATAAACAAATAAACTACTTCCGGCAAAATAACCACTAAAATAGACTACACACAATGCACCACTGACCCGTATAAATAAATAGCCGAGAAAAATAACAGCACTCGTGGCCAGACGATTGTATCTAGCATGAAACAGACTGTCGCCTCTAAGTATTGACTTCTATGTTCACTGATATATATATATATATATATATATATATATATATATATATATATATATATATATATATACTCATAAAAATGCGAAACAGCAAAAAACGAGTATTATTTATTATCCGGTTGTTAAGTGGTGTTAGAGAAACGAGAAAAGTTGTGAGTCTCGGGTGAGACATAGATCAAATATGAATCGGTGTCCGACAGAAGGATAAGACAAAAAACATGTCAAATGCATACGGTCTTTCTCTTGAGTTTTTTGGGTTTTTTTTTTTTATTGTTGTGGGTAATTAGTGCCAAATCATTTATTTAGGAAATACAAGAAATGCCTGAAGTTTTCTTACCCCGAATTTTTGTTCAGTGCTAAAAGATAAATGTTACTATTATGAGCTGAAATGGGAAAAGGAGATGACATTTTCGTTGAAGCACGTGTTAACGACCTGTGCACTGCCTGATACTAAGAATGTCATGTGTTTGTGTGTGTCGAGAAGATAGTTGGGGCCGATTCTCATTGGTTTAGAATGAGTGAATTAATAATAATTATCATTGTTATAATTATTTTGTTATAATTATATTTTGCACTATAATTAAATTTTATTTATTTACTTTTTATAGACACGACACGGTGACAGTATAATTTTTTTTTTTTCTAAATTTACATTACACTTCAAAAGTTTGAAGCCACGCCCAGAATTAGCATGACAGAAGAGGGGAAAAAATGAAAAGGAGTTCCTAGATTCATTGAAAATAAAATGGAATCAATTATCAAACTTATATTTTGAAAAACGAATGCCACAAATTCGTGCTGCAGTAATCAATCTTAATGGAGGATATTTTGACGGGAGTAAAATTTAATCATAAAATACTTTTTTTTTTTCATCATAAAATTTCTAATAAAAAAATTATGTCGCACTTCTTTTTAACCATGTATAATAATTTTTCTCTTATTTAAAGTTCAAAACAACTACTTTTGGGGCGAATTTTTATGGATACGACAAAGCTAACAGCTACCTATGGGAAATGACCCCCAAAAAACTGTTCAAGACTTCTAAAATATTTTCTGGCTTTAAATAACCTGGGGTTGATAAACCGTAAGAAAAAGAATCAATCCATCAAATACTGATTAGGTTCGTAAGCATATCTTTTAGATTTATTTACATTCTTTGGAATATAGAAACGACCACAAAATGAGGAATTTGTTTATATAATGATTATAAGATAGCATTGATCCCTCATTTTATACCTGCATTAAAATTTATTGTTTCTTTATCAAATTATGATTAGGTATAAATCCACTTCTTCTCCCCTATGGGTTAATTAGTAAGATTTGTATCACTTAATCATTATCTAAAATAAAAATAAAAAATTCTTGCAATCTAAAAGTATTTCCTGGCTTTAAATAACCTGTAATTATTTACTAAACCATAGAAAACAAATTAATCTATTGACCTAAGATATAATTTTTACTGGATGTTTTTTTTTATAAGTCTAGAATTATTAGCGGAAAGATGTTTTTATTTTACAAGTCACACCTGATTTTAACTGAGCGTTACTGTGTTCGAGAATGAAATTGTATAATTAATTCTGTATTTTGATGAACGCTTAACTATTTAGGTTTTTTTTTAGATCCCTAATATTTTTGCAAAACTACTATTAATACCGGACATTTTTAATATATACATTTGTATATATATATATATATATTTTTTTTGTCAGTACTGATTTTATCGTTTAATTTTTCTAATTAATACTGCATTTTTAAAATTTATTTTTCATAATTAAAACAGGGCTTTTATTCAAACTTTTTTTTTTTATAATTTAAACCTTTTTTATTTATTTATTTTTTTTTATTAATGCCTTTTTTATTATAATTTTATAGTTAATGCTAGAACTGGTGCTAACGTGTTAAACGTGCTTGAGATATCCATTTCCTGAAACCTTGAAAATAACGATATTTTATCTAAAGTTATCGTCAATATTATCGTAGGTATAAACGTTTAAAATGATTGTATATATATATATATATATATATATATATATATATATATATATATATATATATATATATATATATATATATATATATATATATATATATGTCCCATATAATCGTTAAAATGTTTTGGGTGTAAAATATACGTATTTGAAATTCTATTTTTGGCTTTTGGCATAGACTGTCCACTTAGACACGTGGCGTAAAAAAGGGAAAAGAAAGAGAGAGGTTAGTTTATCTTCAGTTGAAATTAAAAGCTGAACTAAAAATCGAACTGATTTTGTTTGTGACAAATGAAATGGGACTTCATATTCTTCTGAAATATCGGCTAGAAAAATCGATGTCTCCAATTGGTAAAAAATTAAAGTTTAAAAAGAAAAAGTACATGAAATATCGAAACCTCTTAAGACTAAACTGACTTGCCTAGAGACAAAAAATGGAAAACAAACGTTGAATTCTTTTAAATTTTTTTTTTTTTTTCGTTTTAGAAAAAAAAATCTTTTTGTGTTCCATCGTTAGCCATAAATAATGGTAACAGAAATATATATTTCCAAGAGAACAATGCTTATGTGGAAAATTGGGGTTTCAGCTTCTTCTTTTTTTCTTCTTCTTCTTAATATTTTCTTCTTCTTTATTCTCTTACTAATAATTTCTTTTTCAACTTTCTTCTTCCTAATTCTTTTTTCTTCTTTTTTCTTCCTAGTTCTTCTTTTTCCTTCCTAATATTTATTCTTCTTGTTATTCTTCATCTTAATACCTTCCTCCTCTTCATTCTCTTCATAACTTCTTTTTCAACCCTCTTCTTCCTAATATTTTTCTTCTTACTATTCTCCATCTTAATATCATTCTCTTCTTCTTTCTCTTCCTAATAATTTTTCAAAGTTCTTCTTCCTAATATTTCTTCTTCTTTTTTTTTCTTCTTCTTCTTCTTCTTCTTCTTCTTATTATTATTATTGTCATCATCATTCATTATTTCTGCTTGGACACACTTACCAAGTTAAAGACCTAAGGCAGGTCGTATTATTGTTATTTTCATTTTTTTTTTTTTTTTTTTTTCCGATTCTTACTTGTTCTCCTTATCTGTACTTAATAAGACAATTTATTATTATTATTATTATTATTATTATTATTATTATTATTATTATTTATTATTATTTTTTATTTTTATTTATTCTTCTTGTTATCCTTCATCTTAATATCTTCCTCCTCTTCACTCTCTTCATGATAACTTCTTTTTCAACCATTTTCTTCCTAATATTTCTTCTGCTTCTTTTTCTTCTTTTTCATTTTTTCTTCCTAATATTTTTCTTCTTCTTACTATTCTCCATCTTAATATAATTCTCTTCTTCTTTCTCTTCCTAATAATTTTTCAACGTTCTTCTTCCTAATATTTCTTCTTCTTCTTCTTCTTCTTCTTCTTATTATTATTATTATTATTATTATTATTATTCATCTTAATATCTTCCTCCTCTTTATTCTCTTCATGACTTCTTTTTCAACCATTTTCTTCCTTATATTTCTTCTTCTTCTTCGTCGTCGTCTTCTTCTTTTCTTCTTTTTCTTCTTAATATTTTTTCTTCTTACTATTATACACCTTAACATCACCTTCTTCTTCATTCTCTTCCTAATAACTTCTTTTTCAACGTTTTTTTCTTCTTCATCTTCTTCTTCTTTTCAATCTATTTCTTTGTAAAATTTCCTTCTTCTTAATATTCTCCCTGACTTAATATTTTTTCTTAATATATTCTTACTCTTCTTTTTTCTCCTTCATAATCTTTTTCCTTCATCTCCCTAACGTTTCCTTCTTTTTAAAACGTTGTTCTTCCTCTTAATATATTTCTTTATAATTTCTTTCTTTATCCACTTCTTCTTTTTCTTCATTCTCTTCCTAATAACTTCCTTTTCAACGTTGTTCTTCCTAACATTTCTTCTTTCTTTTCTTCTTTTTCTTGATAATGTTTTTTTTTTAATGTTTTATTCTTCCTCTCAGTATTTTATTCTTGATAATGTCTCATTTTTAGTATCTTTTTTTCGATTCTCTTTCTTCCTAAAATTTCCTTCTTCGTCTTAATATTTTCGCCAACTTAATATTTTCTTAATATCTTCTTCCTTTCCTTCTTCTTCTTCTTCTTCTTCTTCTTCTTCTTCTTCTTCTTCTTCTTCTTCTCCTCCTCCTCCTCCTCCTCCTTCTTCTTCTTCATAATGTCTTCTTTTTCAAATTTCTTTTTCTTAATATCCTTTTCCTTCTCCCTCTTCTAATATTTTCTTCTCCCCAATAATTTTTATGTACTTTTTCCTCTTCTTTCTCTTCCTTTTTTTTCCCCTTTCTAATATCTTCTTCATCTTAATATCTTCTTCTTTCGCTTCCTTACATTCTTTTCTACAAACAGCTAAAGCATACTTGACAGGGTAGGAACAGCCGTACACTATGCATTGTGCAAATGACTTGCGTTTCACAATGGTCAAAATTCGTATCAGCATAAACCAGGATACCCGTTATAGAAAAACAAAATAACTTACCCTTGGATCTTGCGAACCAAGCCTACCTAACGATCAAATCAAGAAGGCAAATTATTGTAAACAAATAAAGAGGTGCCTCCATGAAAACGATAAAAAAAATAGCATACCATGATAAAGACATTTTTTCTTTTAAGCTTTTCCCTCCCAGCAAGGCATAAGTGCCATTAGCACTTGAGAGATAAAAGGATGAAGGGAAGGACGGGCAATTAGATCAAAGCATCTGGAGATGTCGACTGACATTCCATTTGTAGTGGACCGTGGCTGTAATGTTATTGAGTAGACGTAGAAGAAACATGCAGGTTCAGATTTTCCTGCTAGCTGGTCCAACTACACAAGAAAGTTGGACTTTTAATTAAGTCCAAAGAATGCAAAGAAAACAAACAAAACACAAGCACGATAATATATGTATACAAATATATATATATTAATAACAGATTACATAGAAACAGTTACAAAAGGACAAAGTGTGTGAGTGTGAATATTCTGTATGTGCGTGTGTGTGTGAATATTCTGTATGTGCATGTGTGTATTGTGCCTAGCGTGTTCCCAGCATTTTGGGAAACGCTATCCCCTGTTAGCGCCTACATTTCGAGGTTGTAAGCTGAAAGCCTGAGGAAAAAGAGAGATTTACCTCCAGATGTCGACGCGAAGGCCTGAGAGAGAAAGAGAAAGAGGCGAAGGGTCAGCGGCTTTTTATAGCAGAGAAGAGAGACCCCTGGTGAAAGGGTTAACGAACTAAAGGAGGAGTTAACTCCGACACATTTGAATATTTAGCGATTATAGCTATAAAGGAAGCAAGTAAGAGGAAGGAAGTTCCGCTGTCGGGAAGTGCAAGAGAAGAAGCTGTTGGAGTAGAAGAAGACTAAATTTAACCGTTTCAACAGTGAAAAGGTGGGACTGAGATGCCAACCTAGTAGCACGCTTAAATTCATGCAGTTTGGGAACCAGTGAAAGTAGCTCGTCGGAGCAGTTGTCGTGAAAGTATCTGTAGAAAAGACAGAGGGAGGCGACGGTACGTCTGTGAGAGAGTGACTGTAAACGATATACCAAATCAAGGCCATTCGCATTGCATATCAGTATCAGGATTTTGTCGAGGACCTTAAAACGAACAACGGGGGCTCCAGGCCATTTTTTTTAAAGCATTTCACCCCAAGCAAGGCGGGAAGCCACTAGGATGCAAGGGGTTACAGAAAATAGCAAGATCAGATAGGAGTGATAGAAGAAAGGATGAGGGTAGTGGATAGATTAAGTCAACTGGAGATGTCGATCAACATTACACTTGAATAGCTGGAGATTATAGCTCACAGGGAAACAGGAATAGGGAAGGGAGTTCCACAGGCGAGAGGTGCGAGACATGAAGCTATTAGAGTAGAAGAGACGGCTACATTTTGGAGTTTCGACAGTGAAGGGGTGAAAGCGGGATGCCAGCCTCGTAGGGCGCTGGAACTCATGACGTCTGGGAACCAGCGAATGCAGCTCCTCGGAGCAATTTCCATGAAAGTATTTGTAGAACAGACAGAGGGAGGCAACAGCGCGTCTGTGAGAAAGTGACTGGGCAGGGCCAACCATATTGCATATCCGCCTCTGGAGCCTATCAAGAACCCGAGGCAAACAGAAGGGGCGCCAGACCATATATGGCAGCAATACTCCATGCAAGGGCGAATTGTGGATTTGTATATCTATGGCAAGAACGGCGAATGGTTGATTTCTAGATTTGAACATGCTCCAAACGTAATGAAAATATAAACGCCCAACTTAATAAAACAAAGTTCTATCGTCAAAGTCTTTATTATTTATTATTAAGAGGACGGGTCAAAGTATTTTTGATTATTTAATTAAATTTGTTAGTCCTTTTTATAACATTTGTAATTTAGGTATAAAAAAACTTGTTTTACTTGCGATAGCTGT
>CAHIKZ030000189.1:440000-545000 GCA_903632075.3 Acanthosepion pharaonis | reverse complement strand
TTGTACGCTCCGGCCTTCTTCAGGTAATATACGTTGGAATTAGTGGATAAAAGCTTTGGTAGAGTGATCCAGAAGTGACCCGATCCAAAGAGTTGTGAGTTCAATACCTTCTTAACAGAAGAGGTGAACAAAAACTTGGGGAGTTGGTTGATTTACTAAAGGGAATTAACTCAAACGGAAATATCCAGAAAAGGCATGGCACGTGGAATCAGAACAATCTACTCGACTGGACAAAAATGAAGGTCCCGGTTCAAAATTCCAACATATATCGCCTGAAGAAGACCGGGGAGTTAACCTGGCCGCTGCTCTTCAAATGGAACTCCAATCAGTGGTTAATTTGGACAGGAAATTGCCTCCAAAATGAAAATGCTCTCATTTAACCACCATAGAGAAACTTCCCTGTCCGCCATTAGCATGTCTGATGCTAAACTCACGGAGAACATAAACATTCCGCCTTCTTGGATCAACTACATTAAATCAATAGTTGCATCAACTGCAAGGGAAGTTGGTTTACTGTGTTGTGCCAAAAGTTTTTCGCATCTTTTTTTCTTCTTTTTCTTCATAATGTCTTCGTAATATTTTATTCTTCCTCTCAATGTTTTGTTCTTGATAATGTTATCTTTTTAGAATCTTCTTTTTCATTCTCTTTATTCCAAATATTTCCTTCAACAAACAACTAAATCATACTTGAGAGGGTAGAAAGAGCCACCACTTAACCACTATAAGGAAACTTCCTTGCCCGCCATCAACATGGCTGAGGTTCGACTCCAGGAGAGCGTCACACTGCTTCTTGCCGTCAGGTTCTCAAATGAATTGAAGTGGAACAACTACATTGAATCAATAGCTGCATCTACTGCAAGGACAGTTGGTTTACTGTGTCGTGCCAGAAGGTTTTTTCTCGTCAGAATCCATCTTTCACAACTACAAATCTACTACTCGTCCGTGCGTCGAATACTGTTGCCATATCCGGTCTGTTTCCCCTGCTGGTTATCTCGAGGTTCTTGAGAGAATCCAAAGGATCTGCAATGTAAATGATCCTGACTTAGCATCTCGACTTAGCATTTCTCACAGACGTGACGTGGCGTGGCTTCCCTCTGTCTGTTCTACAAATATATTCATGGCAACTTCTCTGACGAGCTATTTTTCCATGGTACCCCGACTAGATGCGCTTAAGCGTGCTACTTGGGTGTCATCTAGCCCCCACCCTTTTACTGTTGAAATAGTTAAATGCAACCGTCACTTCTACTCCAGCAGTTTCTCTTTTCGCACTTCCCATCTGTGGAACTCCCTTCCGCTTAATTGCTTCCCTGATAACTACAATCTTCAAAAATGTAAATGCAACGTCAATCGCGATCTTCTGTTGATTTGAACCTCCGTTCATCTGTTATCCTTTCCTCAATCCCCACCTATACCCACTCTTTTCTCTCACTTTCACACCCTGTATTGACCCCCTGCTTACAAATGACATTGCCGCCTTCCTTGGGGTGATATATAAAAATCTAAAGATGAGGACAATAGTCTGAACACTACAAATAGTGTAAACAGTTATAATACCTTATCTCAGAAATATAGGCAGGTGGTAGATGATAGCTTTTGTGCATATACATGCTTGTGTGAACATGATTACTGGAGGCGGTGATGTATGTATTATATTGTAATTTTGTTGGTTTTATTTGATTTGTTAATTTAACGGCATATCAACGCCTTATGAGTCATTTAATGTCAAAATTTAATTTTCTTGGGAAGTAATAAAAAGATGATAAGTTATTCTACTTTCGCAATTGAATACATGGTAGTTGATACTCAGCTTTTGTCCGCATACATGCTTGTGTGGACATGATTATTAGAGGCGGTGAAATGGCTGTTTTATGATGTAATTTTGTTGGTTTTATTTGATTTGTTTGTTTAACGGCATATCAATGCCTTATGAGTCATTTAATGTCGAAATTTAATTTTCTTGAAGGTACTTTGAAGAAATAAAAATATGTTATTCTGCTTTCACAATTGAATACATGGTAGATGATACTCAGCTTTTGTACATATACATATTTGTGTGGACATAATTACTAGAGTGTGTTTTATGTTGTAATTTTTCTGAAGTTATATTTTGGAATACAGTTTGATTTCTTTAAGAAATTCTAGGATCTCTCAGTTAATACGCCATGCCTGAAACACGCTTAGGTGATCATGTATCTAATGAGACAGATTCTCGCAGTAGGTTGCCATTTCTTTCTGCGGTAGACCAGTTGCCATCCAAGGCTATAGAACCCGGTCTGTTCTGCTATTTACCCAGCTGGGGAAGAAGAGGGTTCATATCTTTCCCAAGGTTATTAGTAAGTGAATGTAATGGATTCGACTGGAATTCGAACTCAGTTCTCCGATTCCTCAATCCGAGTCGCTATCCATTACTCCACCGTACTATATGGATTAATGCTGTGAAAGTGTTCTTTTAATATAAAATAACTTTTTTCCTGACATTAATGCACATATTACCCTACAATAGTTTAATTGATTGTGGGTTATTTAATGCAGAAATATATTTTGAACACAATTTTATGGTTTTAGCTAAATATATTTTAACTTACTTGTCTTGAACTACAGATAAAATGTATTGTTGTCAATTTTACTATAAAATCTATTATTGGTCATTTTGTTTTAGAAATATATTGTTGGCAATTTTACTATAAATAATATTTGTATACTTTCATAGAATTCTGTTTTTATTTTTATTTTTTGGGGGGTCACTAGATTCTCATAGCAGGGTCAGAGTGGACCATTGAACAACAGCAATCAGGAGACGCTTCTCCACTCCTCAAAAGATCAAATCTGCTGATGAGTGACCTTGCTGCCGGATGCAGTTTATCATCAGACCCAAGACTATCGACATCCTGTAATGATGGAATTAACACTGTTGCATTTTAGTAAGTTATTTTCCGCTTGATATTATGCCACCACTGTTCGGGGTTACGTGAATAAACGATTCTCAATTCTGTGGATTAGACAAAAAAGTAAAGAGTCTATAAAGCTTTAGTTAAGAATGGGGAAGCTCGGGCTGTTCCTTTGAAAATCTCGAAAGCGTTTGACAGGGTTTGGCATGCTGGTCTTCTTCACAAATTGAAAAGTTATGGTATTTCTGGACTAATGTTTGAACTGATTCAGTCTTTCTTATCAAAACCGGAAATGAAAGTTATCCTGAACGGCCACTCTTTTAGATCATTTTGTACTAATGCAGGTGTGTCCAAGGGCTCTATTCTTAGCCTTACTTTTTCTCTTAATCATCATCATTGACACCTCTGATGATATAAGTTCTTAATGTGGCACCCATGCTGATGACACAACCATTTACTTCGATCTTGACAGTAGGTTTGTTTAGTTCGATAAGGTCAAATTGGCAGCTAATAAAATGACATACACCTTGTTAGTAACTGGAGCAAGGAATAACATATCAATTTTTCCATGTGCCAAGGACACATGGCAGATTGGATAAAGGCGTTAGTTAGATCCAGTGACAGGACCCAAAGAGTGTGAGTTCAATAGCCGGTTAAGGCAGTGGAGAACTTGGAGAGGGGAATTAACAGATATATATGAGGGATAAGGTTGAAATCATAGTCAAAGTATATCAATGGAAAATTCGTAAACTTAAGGAATCAGCACATATGTTAGACCAGAAAAATCTCCGACCAAGTATAGAAATGAATACAATATGGGAACCAGTAATAAGAAGTGCCAAAGAGAAGTAATAATAACAACGAAAATTGCAATATGAGCTCTGGTAAAAATGGTTGCTGAAGTCATTAGGTTTATAACACCAGAGATTCGTACACAGATGTCCTCAAGGACACATGGCACAGTGGGTAAAGGCGTTGGTTAGATCCAGTGACAGGACCCAAAGTGTGGAGTTCAATACCCGGTTAAGACAGTGAAGAACTTGGAGAGGGGAATTAACAGGAGATAACTGTCAACTGACATCCATTAGATATGGCACGTGGAATTAGAACAGTCTACCACAGCGAGGGAAATAAAGTGTTCAGTTCGACATTCCAACCACTCGAAGAAGGCCGGAGCGTACAACGGCAGAAACGTTGTAATAAATATGGCAACAAAGATGAGGACATGCCAACTTTAACGCATCCAAAATGAAAATTCTCTCTGTTGATCATGTGAGGGACTCATTCCTACCTCCCATCACTATGGCTGATGCGTCTACTCGGGCTAACATTCTCAGATGACATGTAGTGGAAAGATTGTATTAAATCCGTTGGTAGCTCTTTATAGTAAAATTAACAACAATACATTTTATCTGTGACGTGCTAGACAATTATTTTCTCCAGCATTCATCTTAAATATTAATTAGGCTACATTCGCCCATGCTTTGAAAATTGCTGCCACATATGGTCCGGTGCTCCTGGTATATATTTAGAGATTCTTGATAAAATCCAAAAAAGAATCAGCAATATTATAGGTCCTGCCCTGACGTCTCGACTCCAGTCACTTTCTCTTTCACTTTCGCTTTAATGTCGACCCTGTGCCTTTTCTATAAATACTTTCATGGTAATTATTCGGATGAACTCTTATAGTACCTAGGCTTTACGGCAAGTTTTATGGTAACGATTTCTTTTCTCGCACTTCTCACTTGTGGAACTCCCTTTGTTAATATCTGTATGATTTCCTGTCTTTTTCTTATTGTGTCTGCTATCAAGAGAGTGTCGTTTGCATATTTTATATTGTAAAGATTATAGCCGCCAATAATATATCTTGGTGGTACTTTAATTTCTCTCGGGATCGCCTCAAGGTTATAGTACCCCAAATGGTAATATTAACAGTTTTTTTCTAGAAGGAAACACAGCAGATTTTACTTCTCTTTTCAGTGTTGATGTGGGGTTTCCTTTCTAGCCTCCTATTTGATGCGGTGTGGAATTTTATCATTTTGATTATGTCATTATGTTCTCTTCGATTTACATGTGCCGTAAAAGTTGAATAAGTCTGGCGAGAAGACCCAACCTTGTCTTACGCCTGTTTCTAATTGGGTGTGTTTAATGAATTCATTTTCCAGCACTTCTCGATTTTTAAAATTCTCTTCCGGTTCCATGATTTCCAGACATCTTTAATCTTCGAAAAAGGTAAATAGTATATCAATCTTTATCTACCGACTTTCATTGTTTTCGATCCTTAATAATGGTTATCTTTTTTCTGATTATTTTCACTTTCAAGGTTGACGTATATAGTTTCAGTAACACGTGGGTCTGTGACTTAGATGTCTAAGCTTTCTTCTTGTTGGAGCATATCACCTCGCCAGATCTACTTTAACCAAAATATACACCACGTGAATGGATGCCTCAATAATAGAATTGATCAGGTACTCAGCGACCCTATGACCACTCCCAGTCATGGGTCTGATGAGGATAGTACGGAATGCTAACCTTTAGCACCGAGTGATAAACAAGTGAGATAGACACTCCTAACAATTACTATAGTGATTTTCCAAGCGTAGCTTAGTTGGTGCACAAAGCCGAATGTATGGGACATCGAATGAGGATCGAACTCACTACTCAGTCGTAATTGTGCTATCGAGACAAGCTTGCTAACCATTACACCACCTCGAGGTACTCCAGTGATTTCCCAAGAGCTGCTCAGATGTGGCACAAGGAAAAGTAAGTACCCCCTAACAATTACTGTACCCCATTTACCGTACCTCCAGCAGGCTGTCGCAAATATCTACCACTTTGATGAATATATTTGGCATATTAACACATAAATTAATATAAAATAATAAAATAGTAACAGAAATTCAATTAGCCACATGAATGAATACTTCAATAAAGAATTGATCAGGTCTTCGCCGACAATACGATCATTCCTAATCATGGGTCAGATGACGATAATAGGCAATGCATTTTATAGTACCGTAAATTGCTGTATACAAGCCTAGTTTTAAAGCTTAAAAATCTAGACTTTATGAATTTAAGCGCAGTACTAGATTGGCAGGTAGGTCCCACAATTTATAAGTTGAGCTGGTTAGATGTAACCGCAAGTTCTATCCTAGCAGTTTTTTTTCTCGCACTTCTTCCTTTGCTAATATCTGTAGGAGTTCATATAGTTTCCTTACTGTTTCTGCTATCAAGTGAGTGCTGTCTACATATCTTACATTGTAAAGATTATGGCCGCCAATAATTCAGACGGGTGGTACTTTAAATTATCTCAGGATCGCCTCACGATAAATGTACTGTAAATAACAACATTAACCGTTTCCCAAGAAGAAAACACAGCAGATTTTATTACTCTTCCAGTGTTGATGGGGGTTCCCTTTCTAGCCTCCTATTTGATGCAGGGTGGAATTTTATCATTTTGATTATGCCATTAGCTTCTCTTCGATGTGCTGTAAAGGTTGGATAAGTCTGGTAAGAAGACCCAACCTTGTCTTACGCCTCTTTCTAATTGGGTGGGATTAATGAATTCATTTTCCTGCACTTCTCGATTTTTAAAATTCTCTTCCGGCTCGATGATTTCCAGACAACTTTAATCTTCGAAAAAGGTAAATGGTATATCAATCATTATCTACTTTCTTGTTAATTCCTCGTCTTTTCTTGTTTTCGATCCATAATAATGTTTCTCTGTTTTTTTCTGATTATTTTCACTTTCAAGGTTGACTTATAGAGTTCCAGTAACAAGTGTGTCTGTGACTTAGATGTCTAAGCCTTCTTGTTAGAGCATATCACCTCGCCAGATCTACTTTAACCAAAATATACGCCCCGTTAGATAAGTCTGGCGAGAAGATCCAGCATTGTCTTACGCCTCTTTCTAATTGGGTGTGTTTAATGAATTCATCTTCCCGCGCTTCCCGCTTGCGAAATTTTATAGTTCTCGATCCTTAATAATGTTTCTCTTATTCTTATTCTTTCATTCGGTAACCCTTTGTGTCTTAGTGGCTTTATTACCTTACTTAGGGTTAAATGAAATAAAAATAAGGAGCGGTTGTTCTAAGAGAAATTCATCTGTTGACATTTTCATAGATATCAAAGTAAACTTTGCATTCAGTTTCACGCCGAAGTATGATAGAAGACAAGTGCCTCCTGAAAGGGTTGAACTAGTAGTTAAGCAATCATATACGCATCAGTATAAGCATGGGGCATTTAGAACTATTCAAGAATAGCTTCTTACCTATTGCTCTACGGTGGAACAGCCCCAGAAGCATTTTCAATACCAGTAAAAAAAAAAAAAAGCTTTCACCGCTGATGATCAATAACAGAGAAGTAATACTTGAATTATCGATTTGTCTATGGCATTTTTGAAACACGGGTAAACCGTTCCACTTTGACGAAAGTAATTTAAAATCAGGAGGGTGGGGAGGAAATTTTCGGTTCAATATCTTGTGGGTTTGTAATCAATAGATTCCAAGCTTGACTAGAAACTTCCACAGATCTTCCAACTTTTCAAGTTCGCCATTCTAACACAAACACAACTCGCACATTTCTACCCTTCAAGACATTCCCTCAGAATCTCCTGGTTTTATTTTATGTGAACCAATAATATATTCTAACGATGGCTTCCGATAAACGAAAAAAAAAAATTATGTGCTTATTTTAAAACAGTTTTTTTTTTATCTCTCATGTTTTTCAATCTATATATTTTTTCAAACATTTAAGTTACGTAAAAGATATTGAAAGAAACAAAAAAAATCATCGTTTGAATTCTGCGTTCCTTTTCAAGGTTTCTGTTCCGTATTTTACCTTTAATGTTAATGCTGGATTTCTTCTTTTTTTTTTCTTTTAGCAAGGCTTTTCATAAAATTTCGTTTCATTATTTTTTACTGTATTCTGCCCGCCAGCGATCGTCTGCTTCCATCAATTGAAAGCTGGAAAGAAAGCAAAAACTCTATTCGGTGATGAAAACTTTTACGGTAGCGTTAAATATACAGCCGAATTTATTTAGAGGATCGGATTCTTTATCTTTGAAGACACTTGTCATTAAGGATGCCATTACTTTCCGGCCAAACTGGTCTTTCTTTTCTTTCTCAAACATCAACAGAAAAAAACTTTTTTATATTTTTTATTCTTTTCTCATTTTTTTCTATTTACTTCCCCTTTTTTATATATTTATTTTAATTTTCCATTTTAAAAAAAGATTTTTTTTTTAGTTTCAATTAATTATTTCTAATTAATTATATGTAAAGAAAACTTTGACTATCGTACAGTGTGTTCCTTAGTAATTTTCTCAAAGAGGAGAACACGTCTTGAAAATAATTCCTCTTCAGACGGTAGGAGAAGAAAACTTCCTCTGATTCCAATATTGGTTTATGGTGAATTGTTATGGTTTCTTTGCCTTCTCCAAGATTTGAATTCAGACTTTTGATTTTATACGGATTGCCCTGCCAAGGCTAAAGGTCACACTGCATTGTTATTTTGCTAGTAGCCAGTAGGCGGTAGGGTTAGATGGATTCATGCCTTTCAAAACAATATTGATCTTAAAATGAACGGGAGTTACTCGGTCGAAATTATGAGTCGAGGTCACAATTTTATTTTCCAACAACGTCTGCATATATATATATATATATATATATATATATATATATATATATATATATATATATATGTGTAAAAGGCATGGTGTGTGTTTGTAACGAATGCACGGCCGCAATTTTCGACGGATTTGCACCAAAATTTACATGCACATGCTCCAAGTTAGCGGTAAGGCCAAGACCAACATTGCATTTCCCAATTTCCATCGATAGTGGAAATAATCGATTTTTCAAGCTTCTACGGCAGTTTTCATGTAGTTTGCGGCCATTTTTGTACTGGCCAGAATGAGAGACTATAGTCGGCTGCCACGAATAGGCAGGAAGATTCTACTGGCCAGCGTGAGAGTCAACAGCTGACTGACACGAATGTTAACTAGCGTGCTAGCATGCAAAAAATCGATAGCTGCATTCGTCACAAGTGGGAAAAATTTAAATCTACATGACACTTTACTCCAATTGGCTCATTCGCTTGCTTAAACTCAACGTTGATTCTGATTCCGCAGAACTGGGTTGGGTGTGAAAAAGTATTTGTTGTTAACATTTTTTTAAAGCTGATCGTTTTGTGTTCATTTTGTTTAGTTCTTTTTTCGTAACAGATTTAATGTTTAGTATAGTCAGGGAAGGCTGGCTAAAAAAGGTAAAAAGAACGGAATACTCATACGGTTTATTACCTCCTGTTGTCCGAGTTTTAATATATGATTCTCCCAACACTCCTCCGTTGTTTGTTTGTTTGTTTGTTTTTTATTTGGTCACGTGGTTATGATTTTTGTTTATTGACTGTTCCGTTCTTTCTTTTACCTTGTTAGTCAGCCTTCCCTGACGGTCCACTTAGGTGAAACCTTGGTAGGTTTCTCTGGCTCTCTAGGTTTAATATATATATATATATATATATATATATATATATATATATATATATTATTGTGAGATCGGAAACTACCTACACAATAGACTCTTCCAGGCCTATATTAAGTAGGCGACATAGCACTCTAGAGAGAGACATACTGAGTAATATAGTAAGCTCCGCTTACACTATCTCTGTAACCTGTTGTTAATATATCTTATTTCTAATCCGTGGCGACGAGTATTCGAGAAACGCACTCACGGCGAAACCTAAATACCTTACCAATCCCACATCTTGGTCGACGAAGAATTCTAGAAACGCATTCACGTCGAAAACCGCAATATTTTGCCAGTCCCACAACAGTGGCGACAGAAAAGATTCGAGAATTTCGTTCTCACCATATCAATAGCGACAGTACTCGAAAAATTCCCACAGCAGTGTTCCCACAGAGAAATTGAACGATAAATTACTATATTAGCGATTTAAAAGCTAAACACCCAGCGTCTACATATTCCAATACCAAACAGCAGTGACGAACTAGCGATTCGACATCTACGGAATATTAAAGTCTGTCCAAAATACGAGAACGATTTCTACACACCTACAGACACGGCAAAAAAAAACAGTTGTTCGTAAAAAAACTATCAATTTTTTTTTATGTACCCGAGTTGAACTCGGGCATAAAATTATTCTCCCCTCAAATTCACTGAGGTGAGTTTTCTTTTCTTTTTGTACCTTTCTAAAAAAAAAAATACATAAGTGTGGTAAATTTATTCAATTACGTTAAAATTAACGGAACCACGGGAAAAAAAAGCTAAACGCATAATTAGTTTAGTTTAACTAATTGTCTGTCCAATTTTTTCTGTAAAAGAAAAAAAAAACAAATCTATCAAGATTTTTTTGTGTACCTCCGCTTAGTACACGTGTTTCAAAGCAACAAAAAATTTTTTTGTTTAAATATGGAAGATTTGCAAAAAGTAGTTGCCCAAATGTTAAAACTAAATTTGGATCAGCAACAAAAATCAGAAAGACAACATCTATTTTTGAAATTACATAAACAACAAATGGAATTTCAAAAATTACGCTTCAGAATGCTGAACTACAACAGAAACAACTTAAAGAATTACTCGTAAATGCATTAAAAAGGCTCAAACTCTGAAAAAAGATACAATATTCTCCCAGAGTACAATCTACAATTCAATGGAAACCTTTGAATACGTACCAGAGGAAGACAAAACCTTCCAGGCCTTTTTACAGGCGCTACGAAGATATTTTCAACGTAGACCGTGAACAATGGTCCAGTAAAAAAAATTACGTCTTCTATTGAGAAAACTGGAAACTACAGAACATAGTAGGTTCATAGACTTCATACTACCCAAGAAAACGACTGACTTGGATTTTTCAGAGACTATTAAGCACCTATCGGAACTATTCGAACCTAACACAACCTTGTTCCACAAACGTTGAAAATGTCTAAACACAGTCAAAAACAAACAGCAAGATTTTCTAACGTTTGCAGAATCGGTAAACAAGCTCTGTAATGATTTTAAACTAGCCGAACTGACTGCCGATGATTTTGTGCTTAATTTTCGCACAAGGTCTAGTATCAGCAGAAGACGCCGAAGTCAGACGACGGGTACTGACCAAGCTTGAGAACGAACAAGGATTGACTCTGCAAAACTGGCAGAGGACTGTCAAAGAGTAATATCTGTAAAGTGTGACTCAAACACTATCGAGGAATCAGGTGTGACTCAGATTAATAAAATCAGAAGTAAGTCTACCTCCTATTCCCCTCAAAAAGACAAAAGGCAAATCTCATGTCCTAAATTACGCAGTAACCAAACCCCAAATAAGTTAAAGAAACCGCCCGGACCATGTTACCATTGGATGAAATTCTGTCCAGTTAAGAACAAAAAATATTGCAAAAATTGCAATAAAAGTGGTCATACTTTAACTTCGTGCTGGTACGCCAACAGAACGAGAAAACCCAAAAATAAAATTAGGCAAGATCAATCTGACAATATTTTTGATAGGAATTTAAGAAAATATGTAACAGTGGATATTTTCAATAAGTCCATTAAATTTCAACTTGACTCGGGTTCCGATCTTTCAACCATTAACTGGCGTACTTGGCGAAAATTGAACAAGCCGAACTTATTAAATACGGATAAAACAGCAAAATCCGTAACCGACGAAAAGATTAACATTTTAGGCGAGGTAATACTTACAGTAACACTAAATGGAGTTACCAAAAAACTCAAAGCCTATGTATTAAAAACTTCAGACAACTTATTTGGAACAGATTGGATAGAAAAATGCAATCTTTGGGATTGCCCAATGAGTACATTTTCTCGCAAGATACAAAGTACAACGTCCAATTTGGTAAATCTAAAAAGGAACTTAAACAACAATTTGCCCAGGTTTTTTTTCTGGCGGCCTTGGGAAATGTACTAAAATGAAAGCTAAGTTCAAGGTGAAGGACGGTGCACAACCGATATTCAAAAAGAAACGGAATGTCCCTTTCGCTGCTCTAGAGCAAATCAACAAAGAGTTAGATAGACTCGAACAAGCAGGTATTCTGTCAAAACAGATTTCAGCGAGTGGGCAGCATCTACGGTCTACGTAAAAAGAAGTCCAATCAAATACGAGCCAACGCGATCAGAAACATGCCGGCCCCAGATAACGTTCAAAACGTTACAAAGCTTCTCGGCCTAACTAACTTTTTACCAAGGGTTCATTAAGAACATGCAAATTTTGAGAGGCCTCTCAACAAACTTTTAAAAAAAGGACAAACCATGGTCATATATATATATATATATATATATATATATATATATATATATATATATATATATATATATATATATATATATATATACACTATATATATATATATATATACATATATATATATATATATATATATATATATATATATATATATATACACATATATATATATATATATATATATATATATATATATACATATATATATATATTATATATATATATACATATATATATATATACTACATATATATATACACTATATATATATATATATATATATATATATATATATATATATATATATATATATATATATATACACACTATATATATATATACCTATATATATATATATACCATATATATATATATACACTTATATATATATATACACTTATATATACACACTTATATATATATATGTATATGTATATATATACACTTATATATATATATATACACTTATATATACACACTCATATATATATGCATATATATACACACTTATATATATATGTATATGTATATATATATATATATCATATATATAAGCACTTATATATATATATATATATATATACGCATATATATATATATATATATATATATATATCACGCAAAAGAAGAGCCAGCCAAACCTACCTAGCTTTCACCTAAGCGGATCTAGGGAGGTTTGACTGGCTATTTAGCTTTACTTATTTTGCTCTACTTAGCGTACTGAGCACTTCCTTTAGTTATTTTTTTAATTTACTTTTGTCGGAGTTTTTTTTTCTTTGGACTCTGTACTTTAGA
Source organism: Acanthosepion pharaonis (assembly GCA_903632075.3). Classification (NCBI taxonomy): domain Eukaryota; kingdom Metazoa; phylum Mollusca; class Cephalopoda; order Sepiida; family Sepiidae; genus Acanthosepion; species Acanthosepion pharaonis. The sequence continues at coordinate 532,059 of CAHIKZ030000189.1, read as the reverse complement.
CGATTATTTTCACCGGAAGTCCATGTTCTTAGTTCTTTCTTTTTTTTTACCCTTTTCCATTGATTATTGCTTTGTTCATTTACAAGCTAAAACACCTAAGGTTTTGCCGGACGAGTATAGCTGCTTATATTTATAAGATTATTATTTATATATATATATATATATATATATATATATATATATATATATATATATATATATATATTTACTAATAATCCATGTTTTTTTTTTTTTTTTTTTTTTTCGAAACAAATCGATTTCAAAAGAAATTTTAAACTAAAAACTCCCTCAATTTTCAAACAAACAAATACAAACTCAATTGTAGCCAACAATAAGTTGATTATTTAACAGTCATTTAATTTGATAATTTAGTCTACCCATATAGTGAAAACCCGCGTAAATTGCGAAAAATGATCTTTCAACCAGTTTTTATGAAATTAACAATTTCTTTATAAATGTATCCTACTTTTCATCTGTGTTAGCACATTGACAAATTGAATTTCAAAAATTCCAAAATAATTGTGTTCTGAAATGAGTCTTCATGTTGCCTGTTTTATCCCTTCATGTCCTCGGCTAATTTCGATTGAATAAATACAGACTACTTCTGTTATCAGTAACTGCATTAATTCAAAATGCTTTTAATGAAAATACTTTAAAGTAATGGAAGAATATAGGCTCTGTTATATCTATAAATGATGCTGCTTTTGCACCATTCTAATTGAACGCTTTTTTCTGATCGACCAACTGGTTATGGCTGCTTGTATGTTATACAGTGCAGTAGTTTTATTGCGATTTTCTATAAAAAATGTAAATTTAAATCATTTTGCCTATAATCTGTGCACAGAGAAGCATTATGGTGTTAGAAACACTTATATTTATTTTTCTTTATTTCATTAATTATACTCTATCAAATGGTGTAAGATTTTATTCATCGATTACCCTTTTTCGTAAACTTTTATACTTTCTACACAGTTTTTACTTATCAAATGCAGTAAAAAGTTGCCTATATTCCTTGTGGTGATTCATAATCAGAATTTGGGTTGAATATATATATATATAGAGAGAGAGAGATATAAACTCTCTTTACATTATTTGGACTACTGTCATCTTTGTCGCCATATTTATTACGAACTGAACCCTTTATTTCGACTGCTCTGGTTCCACGTGCCATATCAGTTATCTCCTGTTAATTTCGCTCTCCAAGTTCTCCACTGCCTTAAACTGGTATTGAACTCACACTATTTGGGTCCTGTCACTGGATCTAACCAACGCCTTTATCCACTGTGCCATGTGTCCTTGAGGACATATGCGTATGAAATTATGGATATTATAAACATAATATCTTCAGCCACCTTTTTTTTACCAGTGCTCATACTGCAATTTCTTCTGTTATCATTTCGTCTTTTTACCAAAGCTCATATTGCAATTCTTGTTGTTATTATCGCTTTTCGCTGGCAAAACTTATTCCTGGTTCCTATATTGTATTCATTTCTATGCTTGATCGGCTCAGAAGATTTTTGTGGCTTAGCATATATGCTGATTCTTTAAGTTTACGAATTTTCCAATGGTGTTCTTTGTCTCTGATCTCAACCTGATCCCACAGAGGGCGATGATCTTCATTTTCTCTCCATATGTGGTCAGCCACCCCTGATTTTTCCACTTCCCTTCGTGTTACAGTTTCTGATGTTCTTGAAGACTTACCTTAAGGGGGAAGCCTGTCTCCCATTTATATTTCTTTCTGCAGCTGCACGGGATAGCGTACACAAAGTATTTAGTCATGGAATCCTCTAGGGGGGGGCTTACTTGGGAGAGATATCTGCGAAGTGTCGTCCAACCTTTGAAGATTGTCCTGATATTATATGTACCGCAGATCCTTTGTATTGAATGTTGGATTCATTAGACATGGCACGTGGAACTAGGAACAGTCTACACCAGTGGGCGAAATAAAGGGTTCAGTTCGACATTTTAACAACCTGAAGAAGGCCAGAGCGTACAACGACCGAAACGTTGTAACATATATGGCGACAAAGATGAAGACAATAGTCCGAATAATGTAAATAGTGTACATAATGCCTCATATCAGAAATATAGACAGATACTGAAGGGCCGAAACGTTATGATAAATATGGCGACAAAGATGAGGACAATAGTCCGAATGATGTAAATAGTGTACATAATACCTCATCTCAGAAATATACAGATACTGAAATGGCGAAACGTTGTAATAAATATGGCGACAAAGATGAGGACAATAGTGCGAATAATGTAAATAGTGTAAACAATACCTCATATCAGAAATATAAACAGATACTGAAGGGCCGAAACGTTGTGATGAATATGGCGACAAAGATGAAGACAATAGTCCGAATAATGTAAATAGTGTACATAATGATTCATCTCAGAAATATAGATAGATACTGAAGGGCTGAAACGTTGTAATAAACATGGCGACAAAGATGAGGAGAATAGTCCGAATAATATAAATAGTGTACATAATACCTCATCTCAGAAATATAGACAGATACTAAAGTTCCGAATCGTAATAAATATGGCGACAAAGATGAGAACAATAGTCCGAATAATATAAATAGTGTACATAATACCTAATCTCAGAAATATACACAGATATCCACTTTATTTGGATTTATTCCTGAAATAGTACAATTTTGAAATCAGCTTATCATTAAAAAAATCCCACGGAGTTTTCTGTACATTTTTTTCAGATTATCTTTAAAAAAAAAAAAGCATGCTGGAAAATTGATAAAGTTTATTAAATTCATTTTTGCTTTCGGTACTTTATTGCATTAAGCCCCAGATTGGTTAATGAGTGCTTTTTTAGAAGAGGTGAAAATCTCAAGATGATCTGATTTTCAGACGAGATTCATTTCTTAATTTCTTGAATTAAGATGAAACTTAGAAATGGAGCATTATATACTGCGTCGTCCTAAGAACTGCTTCTTCTTGAGAAATAGATATTCCTTTTATATTCCATTACCAAGACGAAAGTTCAAATCCACTCTTCCCGAGAACTGCTTCTTCCCGACAAGTGCATCTACACGAGAAATGCTAGTTCTCGAGGTTTGCTTCTTCCTGAGAACTGTTTCTTCCCCAGAACTGCGTCTTCCGGAGAACTGATTTTTCTAGAGAACAGCTGCATATTCTCGAGAACAGCTTTTACCCGTGAACTGCATCTTCCCGAAAACTGCTTCTTCCCAAGAACTGCTTTTCCCCGAGAACTGCATCTTCTCGAGAACTGCTTCTTCTCGACAACTGCTTTTTCTCTAGAACTGTTTCTTCTCGAAAACTGCTTCTTCCCAAGAACTACTTTTCCCCGAGAACTGCATCTTCCTCTGAACTGCATCTTCTCGAGAACTGCTTTTACCCGAAAACTGCTACATTGGGGGAACAGATCCGTGAAAGGTTCCCTTTCCCTTTTGTTTTTATTTTATAATCGTTTCATCCGAATCAAGGCGATAATTCCAGAAAGAGTCAAGTGGGGGAGTTAGAGGTAGTGAAAGGGGATGAGAAACTTTTAATGGGGAGGTGTGATAAAAGGACAATAGATGAACGTGGATCAGGAACACAGAAGATAAACTCTAGTTAACAGGGCAGGACGTTGGATTAAGTACACATTTTATAAGATATACTTATATTGTTATTGGGGAGCATACTCCCGTGAAAATGCTTCCCTAAAATCATTACAATCTCTACTTCTCCACGTCTTGGGTCAATCATTATCAATTCTTGATGTCCTCATAATCTGCATTACCCCTATTTCACGTCTGCACGACAAACTCAGTCATGAAGTATATTATCGGAGCGGTTCTCGGATCATATATCGGGAGGATATTTATTTATTTTTTTTTTAAAGTGGCCTTGATTATTGATATGTCCCATAATGGACTGGTTCTCGTCGTAGTGGTAGGCAATAGACGAGGACGATAGGCGTAGTCTATGTACCTCCACATCAGTCTGTATTTATGTCTGACACCAGCCAATTATAATGCTGTGTGGGGGAACCCAGGTGTATGCATATTCATTACATCAATTATCCGCTCGTCAGACTATTATACAAGGTGATTGAAAAGTAACTCCCCATTTTATGTATGATGGACTCTCCCGTCTGTCTATATTTTTTACACGACGGAAGAGTCCATCATACATAAAATAGGGAGTTACATTTCAATCACCCAGTGTGAAGGGAGAGCAAACAAGTCTATTTATATTTATGATGGACTCGTCTCGTAAAAATTATAGTTAGACAGGAGAGTCATTCAAACAAGATAAAATGGCACGTTACTTTTCAATCAGCCTGTAGATCTAGCGGAAACTATTAAAATATACAATTCATACATCCCCACTTACCCCCCCCCAAAAAAAAAACGAAAAGAAGAATAGAAACGAAAAGGAAAGAAAGCTTGAGATCTAATTAGTAGCTTCTCGCATATCGGCTGTAAATAACATCCTGGGAGCTGTGCAAACCCATTTTGAAGGCAGTGCGTTGTGGGTGGTGGTGAGTGAGGATGGAGAAAGAGAATGCGATAAGGAGAGACGCTGCTTCGCGTAAAGAAGACTTTACCTAAGTATAGTAGGTAATTCACGTTGACATTGGCAGATGATGAAAACGTGAAAATATGACCGGGGTGGGGGTGGCGTGTGAAAGGTGGCGTGATAGTTAATAGCTGAATGTCAATAACATGGGTTTTGAATAATTACCATTAAGAATATTTTTCGCTTATTTATTTGTATTTTTTTACCAAGTACAGATAGGGTGTGTAAGTAATGTTTAAGTGCTGGGGAGTTTGTTTGTGTCTTAATAAAATGATGTCGTAATGATAATCGAGAATTATATATATATATATATATATATATATATATATATATATATATGAAGAGAATGAGGGTGATCTACATAGGTTTCAAGCTATTCGATAAATATATATGTCAGTATATATGTGTGTGGGCGCGTGTGTGAGTGTGCATGTGTGTTGCTTTCCTAACATAGATAATAAGTACAGACAAATATATTTGAAGAGAAGGACGTAGATAGATAGATAGATAGATAGATAGATAGATAGATAGATAGATAGATAGATAGATATATCTGAACAGACTGGTATAGATATGAACAGACTGAGATACATAGATAGATAGATAGATAGATAGATAGATAGATAGATAGATAGATAGATAGATAGATGGTAACAGACTGAGCTAGCTAGATAGATAGAAACAGACTAAGATGATGGTGACAGACTGAGATAAATATATATATATATATATATATATATATATATATATATATATAGATAGATAGATAGATAGATAGATAGATAGTGACAGACTGAGATAAATAAATATATATATAGATAGATAGATAGTTAGTGCCAGACTGAGAGAGATAGAACAGACTGATATATAAATATATATATATATATATATATATATGTGTGTGTGTTTGTGTGTGTGTGTGTATGTATATATATATATATATATATATATATGCTTGCATGACTTAAATACACACACACACACACACATATATATATATGTGTGTGTGTATATATATATATATATATATATATGACTTAAATGACACACACACACACACACACATATATATATATATATATATATATATATATATATATATATATGTGTGTGTGTGTCTATATATATACGAGAGATAGAGGAGAGCATATAGATAGATAGATAGATAGATAGATAGATAGATAGATAGATAGATAGATAGATAGATAGTGCCAGACTGAGATAGAGAGATAGGAACAGATATATATATATATATATGCTTACATAACGTAAAAAAACACACACACACACACATATATATATATATATATATATATATATATATATATATACGAGATAGATAGATAGATATGAACAGCGTAAGATCAAAATGAGAGAGATTGTCATAATGTTTGTAAGGTTTTTTTTTCTTTTTTTTAAATTTCATTGCTTTTATTTGTAACCTCGTCGCCCGCCTTCCTTAATTCCCAATGTTAATGGATTTTTCCTCCGAGGTGTGGTCGTTCGGAAAACTCTTCTGTTGACAGAATCATTAATGCGCAACAAATTTTCTTATCGATCTCCGTTTCTTCCTGCGTGTGATGTTAGAAAGAGAGAATGACACAGAGAGAGAGGGGGGAGGGGGAAGAGAGAGAGGGGGAAAAGAGAGAGGAGGGAAGAGAGAGAGGGAGAGACTGTGCGCGTCTGTGTAGGGCAGAGAGAAATTAGGAAGCTAGCAGATAATGTGGAAGTGTGTAAAAACAAATACGTAGAATGCAGCCGTACCGCTTCTATATGCACGGTGTGGCAATGGTTAGCGGCTCGGGTTGTGAAATCGACGAATCGAGTTCGAATTTCGGATTCAGTTTGTAACATTCACTTACGAGCTATTAGTTTGGTGCAAAAATAATGACGTAATAATGTCGTTTTTTGACGTTATACGTCAAAAACCGACATTGTTACGTCATTACTTTTGCACCAACCTAATAGTACCCTCGCGAAATGCATTAAGCTTTCTTTTCTATCACTCCGTTTATGAGTAAATGGCTGTAAAGTCTGGTTCCTATAAATTTATTTCTTTACAAACTGATAAAAATAACTTTATAAAAGATAATTAAAAAAGATATCTCATTGTACTTGATTCATATGTTTCTATAATCTCGTAAATAAACATTGCTGAGGGAGTCTAGAGTGTATACAGCAATAGTGGCGTCAAAGGAATAACTGTCTTTTGACAGTTTTTTTTTTTTTTTGCAGGCACGATGGTCAAACATTGCCACCATTTTCATTATCAAGCCAAGCTTATATTGAAATATTAAGTAATATTTTACATAAATTAATTACGGAGCTTGACTAAACGTAATGAATTTTGTTATCAAACCAGAATTAAAACGGTGCAATCCTGTCAAAATCTTTGGGATGGAAGTCAATTGCTCAATAATGCATTCAAAATTTAAATATATTTCAAGGTAGTTGATTTGTTTGAATTTGTTTAGCAGTATATCAACCTCTATAAGGTTATACAATAAGGAAATTCAAGTATTTTTGTACGCAAATTTATGGCCTCATTTTGAACACAATTGTAGGCCTTCAACTACAGATCAAAAAGTATTGTCGGTCATTTTACTATAAATAGATATTGTTGGTAATTTTTTTATATAATAATGTATTGCTGGTATTTTTGCTTTTGTTTTTGCTTGGGGTGGGGTCACTGTTTGTCCATAGCTGGGACCCTAACGGGTGCTACCGCCTATAGCCTTGGTTGGCGAACGGTGAAGGAGAAGAACAACTCTGAATTTAAAAGGGATACTTGGGTTATTGTGGGACACTCTGCATCAGTTTCCCATATTCGGCTCTTCCAAAAGGTGTGTTTGGTTGCAAAGGGCTACAGGACTTTAAACAAATGCTATGTGCAGGTAGACAGGGTGTTTTTTTTTAAATTTTCAAATATATTTCCTATTTTTAAATTCCCCCGTGTGTCTTACATCTTTCGCCCAAAACTATTCTTGATATATACACACGTACATACCGTTATCCCATAGATAGATAACAGCTGACGTATAAATATGAATAGATTTTGATAGAATTTGATAGATAGATAGATAGCAAGTGATTATTGAGATAGAGAGATAGAAAGATAGATTGATTGATAGATAAATAGAGAGATCAAATGATTATTGAGTTAGATCAAGTGATTATTTAGATAGATAGCAAGTGATAGATAGATATGAAAAGACTGAGATAGATAGATAGATAGATAGATAGATAGATAGATAGATAGATAGATAGATAGATAGGGTCGGGGTTTGTTTATTGAGATAGATTATATTATATGATATTATATCAGATAGATTATATGATATAGTGATTATTGAGATAGATAGATAGATAGATAGATAGATAGATAGAAAGAAAGAAAGAAAGAAACAAACATATTGGGATAGATAGATAGATAGATAGATAAATAGATAGATAGATAGATAGATAGATAGAAACAAACAAACAAACCGACTGGGATAGATAGATAGATAGATAGATACATAGATAGATAGATAGAAATAAAACGAGAAAGAAAGAAACAAACAAACAAACAAAACCGACTGGAATAGATAGATAGATAGATAGATAGATAGATAGATAGATAGATAGATAGATAGATAGATAGATAGAAATAAAACTAGAAAGAAAGAAAGAAACAAACAAACCGACTGAGATAGATAGATAGATAGATAGATAGATAGATAGATAGATAGATATGAAAAGACTAGGATAGATAGAGAGATAGATAGATATGTCATCATTGCTATTGTCAACACCAGTGATTTTCAACCTGTGTGCCTTTGCACACCGGTGTGCTGTTTTAGAATCGTAGGTTTGCCGCCAAAGTTTTTAAGGGTCATTAATTAAATTATTTTCGAAAGCAGTCCAATGCACAATAAATTTACACATCCAAATCAAGACCCCCCCTTTAAATTGATTATATATGTATAATATCGTTATAATAAATAAGCGTATACATCATATAAAAAAACAATAATATTAAATGCAAGTTAAATTTTTTTTTTAATTGAGCAACAATTGTTGACCGATCCTTGGAGGAAGATTTCGGATCTGCCTCCTTAAAAAATATCAATTTTAGATATGCAATTAAATGCTAAATTGTCATAGATAGAAAAGATATTAACAATTTCATTACAAATTATTATACATAGTATTTTTTGTGCTAAATAAATCATGAAAAATATAGTCATTTTTGATTATCATAACGGAATTTTGCCGCGCAAATTTAACTAAACGTTCAAGTGGGCAATGAGATACAAATGGTTGGGAAACATTTTCAGCCAAGAAGATAACTTTTTTTTATGTATTTTATTTAGACTAAAATAACGATAGCCGGTTGACCAAAATGCTCCCATGCGATGTGACCATTTATTTTTTTATATATCTATAGGTCTACCATTCGTCCATGCTTAGAATATTGCTGCCATAGACAAGTCTGAGTGAATTGGAAACCCTACCGAGATTTAGCATTGGCGGCCACAATCTTTACAACATAAGATACGCAGATGACACAGTACTGATAGCAAATACGGAAAAGAAATGACAAAACCTCCTACAGAAGGTAGCGAAGGAGAGCGAGAAGAAAGGACTAAGCATAAACTACAAGAAGACAGAATGCATGGTCATCAGTAAAAGGACGAGCCCGAAATGAGATTTGCAGGTCAGGGACACTAGAATCAAGCAGACGTGGAAGTTTAAATATCTAGGAACTGTTTTGGCAGAAAACGGTAAATGCGACACTGAGATCCGTAGACGTATTGAAATGGCCAAGGTTGCATTCCAAAAGCTAAACAGAATATTGCAAGACAAGATGAATTTTTTGGTTACAATTAAGACGATACTGAGCTGTTACGTGACATCTGTCCTCTTTTACGGCAGCGATATGTTGGACAAAGATATAGAAGAGATTCGTGACGACGAAGATGTGGTTCTACAGAAGGATGCTGAGGATATCATGGACCGATCGTGTGAGCAACGATGAGGTTTTGGAGAGGAAGCAAGCAAGGAGGAGGCTTATAGAACAACGTCAGATTTCCCGTGATGTACTCATCCTCTTTCGGTTTGGTTAGGTGTCAGAAGACATCACATCGACCGAGCAGAAACACTCGTCATTCATTGTACAGAATATTCTCAACTCTCTCACGGGATATACTGATAGCTACTTGATTCATATTCATCAGAATGTACTGAAAACGATCAATGTTTCCTTCGGTGGGGGCTGCACTTTCGATCTCCTCAGAGATCGTCCTCGGTGTGAAGTACAAAGACAAAATTATTGTAACTATTATCATTGTGATGGTGTTTTTTTTAAAAACACGCATGAACGCGCTCTGTTATAATTCTTTTAATATTTAAAATTTATTCGTTATAGCCATGGATTTTTTTTGCAAAACAAGCGTCTCCATACAAGTGGGCTAACTAGAAGTTGGTAGAAATACAAAATGGCATTATATATTGGTTAAATGCACTTCAAAAACATTCTGCTACACTAGTAATAAATTTTGTTCAGTATTGGTTGGTTGCTTTTGATATAGAGGGCCTCGAAAATTTGAAGTTTTTGCTTATTATTTTCGTGGTGTAGTATATATATATATATATATATATATATATATATATATATATATATTCATGAATTATTCACACAAAAACAAATGCAAAGGTTAATGATTTAATTAGCGAGAAATCCATCATCGCAAACAATTCAAATAATATACAAAAACCTCCGAATCCGTTATGAATGAAATGATCCTTGTTTCCATAAATTTCTGCCGTATTAGTTCTTATTTTTACTACAAGCTTTCGTATGTTCCTACAGACATCTTCAGGTATAGAATAGATGTTGTTCTTGTTTTTTCTCTTAGTAATAAGAGGACAACGAAAATATATGTATTGTTGTATCCAAAAATGCTATTGAAAATGAGTTATTGTTTTTTTGGAGCGCGCAGTAGCAACGCTGAGTTTGATTTAAAATTTTTAAAGGTTGTGCGTTCATATAAAATATATATCGTGGAGTTATCAAGTTATTTTCCTGTATTGGATTAAATGTATTTACGTAGGAAAAATGCAACGGCGCGTATCTTTCTGGAGTTCATTTTAACATCAAGAAACTGAGAACGAGAAAAGATTACTATAAAATAAACTGACATAATATGTCTATATTATACAATGAAATATATTTGAATGAAGATAAGCTGCCTAAGCGTCTTAGCAACTGTACCAACGGGCCTAGGTGACGTAGGAGAAACTGAATAGACTGCGTTGTATCGAAACAGTCCGGGTTCGAATCTTGGAAGTGGATGCGCATTGCTGGTGAGTCCCAAAATTAGCACGAAACAGCCGTCCAGTGTTTTTTGCATTCTGTTGGGGATTCTTCTAGACTCGATGATTTACTATAATGATTTGGCTAAATCAACAAAATTCTATTACTTATATAAATTCTATCACTCATATATATATATATATATATGTATATATGTGTGTGTGTGTGTGTGTAAAAGACAATAGGAAAACTCTAATATTAGCGACGCGTTACGTCCAATGTGGACTTTTTCAAGGCAAAAACGAAATGAATTTATTGAAACAAAGTAACTAATAATAGCAAAACAAAATGTCCTTAGCAACTGGATGTATTTAAACAGTTAACAATATGAATATAATAGCGTTTTCTAAATTCTTACAATTGCTAAGGACATTTTACACACCAAAATTACACAAAAATATCTTCAAATACTAAAGAGTAAATATATTCAACAAAATCGCCATTGGCTTCAATCACGGCCTCCAGACGACTTCGGAATCTCTTGCAGCTGTTCTGGACGGCCTCCTTCTTTAAGTTTGTGAATGCAGCCATAATCCTTGCCTTCAGTTCATCTTCAACTGCTCTCCACACATAATATTCAAGGAGCTTGCAGTCTGGGGAGTAAGGAGTGATCTGGTCGCAGAAATTGTCTGACAGCAGTAACTGGTTCTCCTGCTTGTGTGGCATGGTTGGTGCAGAGTCCTGTTGCCAGACGTAAAGTGTTACAACAGTCACCTTCTTTACCCAGGGTAGCACTACCTCCTGAATGCACTTGATACACACACATATATATATATATATATATATATATATATATATAGAGAGAGAGAGAGAGAGACCGGGTGTTCATTGTTCGTTTGCGAGATTAAGCTTTGAAACGTTGTATCTTAGAAATGATTAAAGATATATTACGGGAACTCTATGAGGTTTTAATAACACTTTTCGACACAATTTTGATTAAATAAGAATCATGATGAAATTGATCATAAACGAAAATGACATGTTCGCCATTAATTAATCCCAACTTAGGATCGGAAGCTCATGAAGGATAGAAATAAAGTTCATATATATAAATATATATATATATCTATATATATATATATATATATATATATCAATCCAGGATCATTTTCCAATTTATTCAAGATTACCTTCGCCCTCTCTAAACGTCTCACTTTCTGTTGTGGAGTAACAAGTTGTCTAACAGGTTTCACGTACGATTTCATTTTTTAATTCTTTTTTCACTGTCATAGCCGAAACTTCTCTCTCACGTTCTAAAAGTCTTATAAATTGAGTTGGATCTTTTCTAATTGATCCTTTTAGCTCTAAATTGAAAATGATGATCCCACTTGCGGTTGTGGCCTCCTGATCCAATTTTCCCCTCTTCTCTCCTTTTTAAATTTATTCACCGTACTCTTGATGGTTCTTGAAATGGACCTTGAAGAATGATGCCAGAGTATGAATATTGATACCATTACTGAAGGCCTGAATGACCTTTTACTCTCACCATTGCTCATTTGGGAAGACAGTGGGGCTGACACAAAACGATAGGCGGCGGTGGGATCATAACATGGGCTGGGATTATTGGTAATGAGCTCGTGGGTCCATTTAAACTGAAAGACGGGGTTAAAATGAATTCTAAAAGTGATTTTCTAGAGCAATATTTCTTTGAATGGCTTGATAACCAGTCTTTAGCCAAGCATAGATCTATGATCTTTATGCAAGACAACGCACCAAGTCATGCATCAAAGTTTACTAAATCCTGGTTGAAAGAAAAGGGATTTGTTAAAGATTCTCTTATGGACTGACCTTCAAATAGCTGTGACTTGAATCCCATTGAGAACCTTTGGAGCATCCTCAAGAGAGATATTTATTCTAATGGAAGGCAATTCAACAGCAAGTGTGACCTGTGGGAGGCAGTTAAAGTTGCTGCAAACAACTTACCAGCCGCTAAATCTAACATCAGATGTTGACAATAGGCTGCAAAGAGTTATTGAAAAGAAAGGAGCATTTGTTCAATAAATTTTAGGAGGTTATTATTATTTTTTGTTAAAATATCTTTTATTTTTAAAATAATTTTTTTTTATGTTTTTCCTTTAAGAAGTTGACGAATTTGTTCTAAAATCTTTTCATATTATTTTTTTCCTTTAGTTTTATAAGGTATAATAATGTAAAAGTATCAAAATAACTACTTGCAAATAAACTACTGACAGTCAAATTAGTCTGTTTTGTTAACTTAGTAAAATTTTTTCCAACCAAAAACAATAATTTTCTCTATCACTATATATCTAAGAAAGTGACTGTTGAGTAGAATCTAAACATCATAATAGGACTTTTAACATTAAAGACGCAACTCTTTATACCAATTCGTAACTTGCACATAATCGCTAGACGCAGTTTATATATATATATATATATATATATATATATATATATATATATATATGACAAAAATATATAACACATATAGATATATATTTTATATATATATATATATATATATATATATATATATATATATATATAGAGAGAGAGAGAGAGAGAGAGCTATACTATATATATTCTGAAATATACTTATAGATACATATGTGTGTGTGTGTGTCTCTCTCTATATATATATATTATATTATATAGTTATTTATTGTATATGTTTTGTGTGTTATATATATCTTTACAGTTTTATATATATGTATGTATATATATATATATATATATAATTTTTACATATATATATGTAAATATGTATAAAACTACAGATATACACATATACGATATATAACTATATATATATAACTATATATATATATATATATATATATATATATATATATATATATATATATATATATATATATGTGTGTGTGTGTGTGTGTGACAAATATATTATGTGAGTACATAAATAATGCAGTTTTTGCGCGGTTTTATTGTCTTCTGTGAATAAATGCATATTTGCTCTCCTAATAACCTGATATATTTATATCTACCTATGTATGGATTGACGTATTTATTTACAATGTTGGATGGTAATGGTTTGTTTGCTGCACGTCTGAATAGATATTATTTGGCAAAAAGCTGTCATCTCGTTAAACATGAGTCTGTTTCCGCTTTTGCCAAAGCCAGATGACAATGTTTACGCTTATTACGAAATTAAGACCGCATAATTTTTTTAAACGATGACAAGTCACTTGCTGGTTAATTGTCTCGTATCTTGTCGACTAATTTCTCTCCTCGGAATTTTCTTTCCTTATTTCACTTATTTCTCTCTCCATAGTTAATGTTTTATTTGGGCTGGGAACCGTTATTGTCTCTCTTTGAATTTTTCTTTACGTATTTGTTCTCTTCCTTCCTTTCCTTTTTTCTTTTCTAATACGTTTATTTCTTCTTTTTTTTTTTTTTTTCGTTTTCTGCTTTCGCTTACACTAATTTGCTTCATTCGTTCCATTTCGTTCCCATTTTTTTCTGTCTTGTTGTTACGGGAAGAAAGAAAGAAAGAAAGAAAGAAAGGAAGCACCATTTTGTAAAAAAAGTCTGGAAACGTTTACGCTCACCTGAAAGAAAGAAAGAAAGAAAGAAAGAAAGAAAGAAAGAAAGAAAGAAAGGATCAAATAAAAAGAAAAAAACGGAAATATCTGAAGAAAAAAGATAAAAAAAAGAAGGAAAAAGACAGTAATCAAATAAAAATAGAAAGAAAGAAAGAAAGAAAGAAAGAAAGAAAGAAAGCACCATTTTGTAAAAAAAGTCTGGAAACTTTTACGCTCACCTAAGAAAGAAAGAAAGAAAGAAAGAAGGATCAAATAAAAAAAAAACGGAAATATCTGAAGAAAAAAGATAAAAAAAAGAAGGAAAAAGACAGTAATCAAATAAAAATAGGAGAAAGACAGTAACGAAATAGAAAGAGTGGAAAGAAAGAATCAAATAAAGAGAATTAACAGAAAAAAGGGAAACCTCTGAAGAAAAAAATGAGAAAAAGACAATAACCAAAAAAAAAAAAAAATAGGAGAAAGAAAGAAAGGAAGTAACGAAATAGAAAGAGGAGAAAGAAAGAGTGGAAAGAAAGAAAGAAACAAAGATAGAAAGAAAAAAGAAAATAGAGAAAATAAAAAAGTGGAGAATGAAAGAAAGGAAGAAAGAACAAATAAAAATAGGAGAAAGAAAGTGAAGAAAGAAAGAAAGTAAGAAAATAATCAAATAAAAAAAGGAGAAAGAAAGAAGTAAAGAAAGAAAAATCAAATAGCCAAATGAATGTTATTGTCTATCTTTTCCATTTTTCCCGTATTTGTTACTGCCTTCCTTTTCTTCTTCCTTTAGAGACGTTTATTTCTTCTTCTTTTTTCTGCTTTCGTTTCCTTCGTTCTTTTTCGTTCCATTCCGTTCTCATTTGTTTCTGTCTTGTCGTTACGGAAAGAAAGAAAGAAAGAAAGAAAGAAAGAAAGAAAGAAAGAAAGAAAGAACCAACACAGGCTGGGAATTGGAGACAGACTTGGAGTTATAAAAGAAAGAAAGAAAGAAACAAACAAACAAACAACCAAAGGAAGAACAAAGAAAAAGAGTAAACAGAAAAGCAGAAAGATCTGAAGAATAAAAAGAAAAAAGACAATAACCAAATAAAAATAGGAGAAACAAAGCGAGGAAGGAAAGAAAGTAAGAAATTAATCAAATAAAAAGGAGAAAGAAAGAAAGAAAGAAAGGGAGAAAGAAAGACAGAAGTAATCAAATAAAAAGAGTGAATAGAAAGAAATGGAGAGATCTGACGAAAGAGGATAAAAAGAAGGAAAAAGACAATGACCAAATAAAAATAGGAGAAAAAAAGAAAGTAACGAAATAGAAAGAGAAGAAAGAAAGAGTGAAAAGAATGAAAGAAACAAAGAAAGAAAGAAAAAAGAAAATAGCGAAAATAAAAAGTGGAGAAATAAAGAAAAGAAAAAGAAAAAAAAAATAAAAGGAGAAAAAAGAGGAAAAGAAAGAAGGAAGAAAATAATCAAATCAATAAGGAGAAAGAAGGAAAAAAAAAAAAAGCAAAAAGCGAAAAAAATATGGAGAAAAAGAAAGAAAGAAAGAAAGAAAGAAAGAAAAGAAAAGAAAAAAATAGCCAAATAAGAATGGTGGAAGAAAGTGGGAAGAAAAAGAAAGAAAAATAAGAATGATAGAAAGGAAAAAGGGTGGAAGGAAGGCTATATCAAATAAAAAGAGTAGACAGCAAGAGCGGAAAAAATCAGATGAAAGAAAAGAAAAAAAAAAAAAAAAAAAATGAAAACAGGAAAGGAAAGAAAGAAAATAGCCAACTAAAAAATGGAGAAAAATAAGAGTGGAAAGAAAGAAAGAAAGAAAAAAAGAAAGAAAGAAAAAAGAAAGAAAATGAAGAACTAACACAGGAAAATTAGAAAACTGACTTGGAGTTATAAAAGAAAGAAAAAAAAAAGAAAGAAAAAATTCAGTAACAAAAATAAAAAGCGAAGAAAGAATGTAGGAAAAGAAAAGAAAAAAAGGAAAAACCTACTAGACTGTTAAAAGAAAGATAATAAATGAAGGAATAACGAACCAATGGAATGAAAAAAAAAAACTAAAAAAAAAAAAATTGTTACAAACGGAAAAAAAATAAAAAGAAAAAAAGAAAAAAAAAATAAAATAAAAGAAAGAAAGAAAGAAAAAAAAAACAAGTAAAAGAAAGAAAGAAAGGAGGAGATGAAGAAAGACTGAAAAAATAAATAGCAAACGAACGACAAAAGGAAAATAGGGAAGAAAGACAGAAAGAAAAAGATCGATAGGAAGAGGACGAAAAAAAGAGAAAGTACAAAGGGAAACACATGGCCCAGTGAATAAAGACATTGGTTAGATCCAGTGACTAGAGCCAAAGAGTTTTGAGTTCAATACCAGGCTACAGCAGTTGCGAACCCAAAATATATTGGAGAGTTGAGTTAAAGGGAAATAACCGAGTTATCCGGAAAAGCCTGGCACGTAGTAGAACAATCTTAATCGGTGGACGAAATAAAGGGTTTAGTTCGAAATTCCAACCACCTGAAGAAGGCCGGAGAGTACAACGGCCGAAACGTTGTGAATATGGCAATGAAGATAACAGTCCGAATAATGTAAATAATGTAAATAATCATAATACCTCATCTCAGAGATTTTCGAAATTCCGACCATTTGAAGGCCGGAGTATACAAAGGTCGAAACATTGTAAATATGGCCATGAAGAGGAGAATAACAGTCCGAATAATGTAAATAATGTAAGTAATCATATTACCTCATCTCAAAGATGTTCGAAATTCTAATCACCTGAAGAAGGCCGGTTTTTATTGGAAATATTCATAGAAATTCCTTATTCAGTTTATTAAACAGGTTGTTAATTTTTTTTCTTTAAAACGGAAAATAACTTGAAAATAATTCACTAAGAATGTACTAAACGATCCTAAAGCAAGGAAAAAAAAAGAAAGGAAAAAAGGAAGAAAGGAAAATAACAAAAGGGGAAAGGAAAAGACATGATATCAAAACAGGCCGCTGGGTGTGGACCAGATGTCGGTCAGAGCCTGACTGACCTTAATTTTTGTTGAAAGAATAGAATTGAGATATCGGTCGCGAGCGCTGACCGACATTTTCGTAGAAGAATTCTTATCAAAAATAACGAAAGGTAACTTTTAAATTAGAAATAAAATGAATTTTACTTTAGTCAGAGAGAAAGTGTCTTTGGGTTGGGGGAAGTGACTGGTGAAAACGATATACGAATTGACCTGTTAAGAATTGACACCCAAAGAAAGTGGAGATATTTTGACCTAGATAATTAAGATTCTCAACTATCAGGAAAAACAAAGAGGTAAAAAGAAGAGCAAATGTTTTTTGGACAACGGAGGGCGCCAGGAAGGCGGAAAAGATCCTTTCTAAAAAAAGTCAAGACTAATTAGCAGCGGGCTGTTTGACAAAGTCCAGGTGAGAGAGGCAAGATTGTCATTTTGCGTACGTGCAAAAGGTGCGAAATCGGATTTTGTTTTTTTTAAAACCAGCACGATGTAACCACACCCGCCAACAAAAGGAGAGGGTGTTCGGTCAATAACAATTGGTCGAATACAATCACGTGACCGCGGAAGAAGAAGGAAAGAAAACCTCGATCAATAACTGTTGGACGAGGCGGTCACGTGGGCTGCGGAAAAGAAGAAAAGAAAGGTTCGATCGGGAACGATTGGTTGAGAATCACCTGACATGAGAGAGACTAAGAGAAATAGATATGCGCCGCCCCCCAAGAGCAAAGAAAGAGGGGTGAAAACAATAACGATAATGGAAAGTCAAAATTAATACGGCTTTTGAAATTATCGAGAAAACCCCTGACGCCGACCGACCCACCCCGGTTTGTTGCGGCGTCAAAGCAGGACCCCAGTCGGCAGAAAAAGTTGAGCTGAAGTTGAGTTGAAGTTGGAGTTAGGTTGGGAGTTGCAGTTCACCTCGGACGACAGAAGAATCCTCGAACAAGAAATCCTTCCAATAAGACAAGAAATCTTCCACCGAATTGAGACAAGAAATCTTCCACCGAATTGAAGCAAGAAATAAATCGAAGCAAGAAATCTTCCACTGAATCGAAGCAAGAAATCTTCCACTGGGTTGAAACAAGAAATCTACCAGTCTAAACAAACGAAGAAGAAGAAATACAGTTCACGTCGAAGAGAAGAACCAACCAAGAACGACCGATAGAAATTAGCCCAATGTCGAACTGAAACCACGCCGACATACATACATGATTCTAGAAAGCAGGTAGTCGTCATTTTTTTTTTTTTTTTTTTTTTTGCTATTTTTGTGATAGAAGCTTGTTGCCAGTTCAAGAACGGGTCGGGAAAAACTATTTTGCTTTTTATGTAATAGACATTGAGATATAAAAGGTTGTTACCCTTTTTTTATCAGCAATTTGTTTGGTGTTGTGAGTTTTGTTTTGTTGTGTTTCGCCCGTCGGACTCAATCGGCCCCAGCCCCTGCTGGTCCTGTCTGTCTAAGATCTAAACACAGCGTGGGTAGACAGACCGGAGATCGGTAAGTTGCTTTTGTGACCAGGTGTTGGTCCCGAGAAAGATCATCGAATAAGGGTTGGAGCGGCACGCTTGGACCCAGGAGGATAAGGAGGAGCGACGTCACCGTCGGCGCCGTAACCAAAGGATCCGACACTGGGCCAGGTGTAAACCGTCAAAGTGGTGCCGTGACCAAGGATTTTTCGGCCCTGAGAAGACCACGACCGACCGCCGTTGCTGAAGGTTCAAGCAGAAATCAGAACGACCTGGACCAAAGGAAAAGAAGGAACAGAGTCGTCTGTAAATTTCCCAGATTGTTGCCTCTGTAGACAAGATTATGAGTGGATAGAGCAGTGGGGGAAGAAGAAGAAGGGCGCGGGTTGTCAGAGATTTAAAGGGGGCTGTGGGTGGACCGAGGGTCCCAGTGTTTGATGGTAGTGGAAGGAGTTCAGAACTGGCTGGACAATCCTCGAAAAGAGCCGAACCATCTACGAGCTCTCGGACCAGGAAACTCCTGTACCTGGCATGATGCCACAAAGGGAAAAGCGTCGGAGTTCGTAAGGGGACTCAAAAAATCATCCCCGCTTGGCCTGGAAGAAGTAAAAAAACTGCTGACCAAAGAGTTCGCCGACGAGGGTACGGGCCATAGAGGCCATGAGGGCCCTTTAAAAACTAACACAGCTTCAGGGAGGAGACCCCAGAGAATTGGGGCCCGAGCAGGAAGGCTATCGTCATTAGCATTCCCCTGAGGTGGTCAGGACAAAAAGGCCCAACTGGCGGACCTGTATGTGGAAGCTCTGGAGGATGAGCGTGTTCGGCACGACGTCCTGAAAGAGGGACCGCCTCAGACTGTCGGCATAGAGCTGGCCAGAGAGAGCCAGGGGTATAAGGTGAAGAGGTGTGGGAAGAAGCAGACACCAAGTCAGGAGGCTGGAAAGAAGGGGGTAGGGCGGAAGAACCCCGTATGGAATCAGAGGGTTAAGGGAAAGGGTGGATCGGGCAGAAAAAAGGAGGACCCCAATAGAAGGGCATGGTCGACCAGGCATGGCTTTTAAAGAAATATGGGCTGGTCTGCTGGACCTGTGGGTACGAGGACCACAGGGCGGCGGAATGTCCGACGAAGTGGGATTGCCCCAGACTTCAATCAGGACAGATGCACCAGGTGTGGTAAGAAAGGACACCTGGCCAAGTGGTGCGGGCTGAAGAAGGGTGCCCCACCGGTGTTGGGAGAAGGAAGGCTGAGCCCAAGAGACCGGACCAGGGAAAAGACGGGCCACCCCAGAATTAAGAGGGAGGGTGGCCCCGTTAAAAAGGGGAGAAATAAAGGTTTGGACCAGTGGGTGGGAACCGCTTGATAGGGGGAGGTTACCCCTGAGGATAGACACAAGGCCAACCCAGTTAAAAAGAGAAAGAGCAAGATGTTGGACATGTGGGTCGGATGGGCCAAAATGTCCGACAAGAAGGTGCTGGCTTTGCAGGAGGCCAGGACACCTGAGAAGAAACTGTATTCTTAGAAACGGCCACGAGAGACCGAGAGAGGTCCGGCCAATGCAGGGGCGCAGAACTCCACCTCATAAAAAAAAATGAAGATGAATTATTATTACTGGCGCCTATGGCTGGGTTAACCCAAAAGTGGGGACCCAGGAAGAAGAAAGCTCAAGTGTTCTCTTTCGCTAACGCAAAGAGAGAACTATCCTGTAGAGCAGAGATAGGTGGTAGAGAGATGAGGCTTTGGTGGACACAGGAGCATCTGATTGATGAGAGAAACATACAGGCGGGTGAAACGGAAGAGAAGGTTACGGGGCGGACATAGAGATCAAAAGCAGATGGGGCCCCCTGGAGATAAAAGGGATGGTGAGGCTCCAATGAGGATTGGGAGGGAAAAGCACCCAAAACTTTTGCTGTAACCCCTGACCTGTGTGCAGAGGCAATCTTGGGAGAAGATTGGCTCCGAAGAGGGGCCCAGATTGAAATCCTACTGTGTTGGTGGTGAACGGCGAGAGAACGCCATTGGGATGCCCACCAGAGGAAGAGATAACCATAGTGGTGGAGGAAGATGTAAAGTTACCTCCTAGGACCGCAGTGTCAGGAAAGGGTAGGCTAATGTCAGAAAAAAAAAAGTACGGAGAGGACCTCTGCAGTTGGTCCCTGTAGAAGGAAAGGCCTAGAAGATAACGAGGTAACCCTATGCGAAACGGTAGTGAGGCAGCCGAGTTGGTGCCCATAATGATGGTGAACCAGGCCCAAAAGACTATAAAAAAGGTTAAGAGGGAGAAGATAGGAAGAGCACTTCCCCTACGAACTCTGAATCAAGAGATTCGAGGAGGAACGAAGGAAGCTAGTAGAAAACAGAAGGAATCTTAGATGAGGACATATTAGCACCGGATCAATTTAGAACCAGAGTGGGGGGTCTGTTATGAACAATGAGATGTGGTAGCCCAGTCAGATAAGGAACTAGGTCAGACCCACACAGTCGAAATGAAAATCGACACCGGAGACCACCCCTGTAAAATTAAAAACCCTACCGAACACCTATACAAAAAGACCCCTTGTAGAAGAGGCAGTAGAGGAAATGTTGAGGCTGGGATGATCGAAAGATCGATCTCTCCTTGGAGCCTTCCCAATAGTAATAGTAGGTAAAAATGGCGGCCACCGTTTCTGTGTAGATTTTAGAAAGCTGAATTCTATATCGAAGCTGTTGGCGGTGCCATTGCCATTGATAGACGACATTTTGGCATTATTAGGGAAGGCAAAGTAACGTTGGACTTGAGGTCCGGCAATTGGCAGGCAGCCCTGGATGAGGCTGACAAGGAGAAGGCCGCATTCGCGTGTCACCTGGGACTGTTTCAGTTCAGAGTGATGCCATTCACGTTTTAGCTAATGCCCTGGGAGTCTTCCAACAGCTAATGTCAATAGTTAGGAGCATACGAGAGCTTTGCCATGGCGTATTTAGACGATATCTTGATATTCTCGGAGACAGTGAACAACACTTTTTCATTTAAGACAGGTGTTGGGAAGGTTGAGGAAACACGGATTAAAATTGAAATTGTCAAAGTGTCAGTTTCTGAGGGAAGAAACTAAATATTTGGGCTTCTTCGTCATAAACGGAGACGGTATTAAACCGACATGGATAAGGTAAAGGTCATAAGGGAAATGCCAGAGCCTAAGACAGTGAGGCAGGTAAGAGGTTTTATAGAGCTTGCTATTACTACCGGCGCTTCGTCCCGGCATTTTCAAGAATTGCCATACCGCTAGTGGCCCTGACGAAGAAATACGCTAGGTTCAAGGACAGAGGACTGTCAACGAGCATTTGATTCGCTAAAGGAACAGTTGACGACTGTGCCACTGCTGACGTATCCGGACCAGCAAGGATATTATACACGGATGCCAGTGAGCAGTGTAGGAGCAGTACTTACACAGCCGTGTCCTGATAAGGAAGGACCAGTTCCAGAGGAATATACTTCCTCTCCCATAAGCTCTCAGAGACACAACAGAGGTGGCCAGTAATAGAGGGAAGCATATGCTATCATGTATGCTCTCCAAAAACTGGACTACTATTTAAATGGTGCGGTCTTCCTATAAAAAGACAGACCACAAGCCTCTGCAGTACCTATTGCAGGCAGAGTGGACAAATAATAGAAAAATTCAACAGTGGGCACTTAAGTTAAGTGGCTACCACTGTAAGATAGAGTACTTGGCAGGAAAAAGAAACACGTGCGCAATTTTTACTCTCAAGAATACTGAAACAACTGGAAGAAAGATCTGTAAGGGTAGAACAGGAGTAGATGATAAAGTTTATAGAATAGAGTAATTAACTCTAATAAGCTAAAAGATCGCCCTATGTTAGAATCGGGACGAAGAAGGGGACGCCCAGATAATAACCGATCCCTACTGACAGAAGGAATTGAGAAGGAGCCAGACAGTGAAATAGCTGCTCTGAGAGAGAAGGTAAAGGCAGGAGAGACCACCAAGTATGCCGAATAGAGGAAAGGCTGTTTATCTCTCAGGAAGGGATGAAGAAATCAAACCCAAGTTGTATACCCAAAAGTTTAAGACCAGAGATATTGAACAGTGCCAATAAGAGGTTGGGTCATGGGAATTGATAAATATCTGAAAAGTACTATTGGCCCAAACTGAAGTCACTAACTATGTTCGGAGTTGTGTAGTGTGTGCCAGTCGCAGAGCAGAAGGCAGGAATTGGCACCCTTTGAGGAGACAGACATACCAAGCTTTCCTTCGAGAAAGTGAGTATGGATGTATCAGGACCATATGGGGAAACTGCAAAGGAAACAACTATATAGTGAGTTTTGTCGATTGGCTAACAAATTGGCCTGAGGCATTTGCAGTACAGACAAGAAGGCCAGAACTGTGGCTTGGGTTGATAATAAGCGAAATCTTTCCTAGGTATGGTGCCCCTGTGCAATGGTAACAGATAATGGCACGGAGAATGTGAACAGCAGATCATGAGAGAGGTTTTGACAGGTTTGAATGTAGAGCACATAAAAAAACATCCCCATATCACCCCAGGAAATGCTAAAGTGGAAAGGTTTCATAGAACCTTGGGAGATGTATTGGCCAGAAATTGGTCAGAGAAAACACTGAAATTGGGACTTGTATTTGTCTGGCGGCCGTGAGGGTTTACGATAAAACGAAACCTCCAGGTTTTCTCCTTATTTTTTGTTGTTTGGCAGAGACGTGGTCCTGCCTGTAGATAACCCTACTGAAGCCCCGAAGAAGGTATATGGGGAAGATCATCAACTATTGCTGGAACAGCAACATAAGATATTCCGAAGAAGAAAAGAAATGAAAAAGGTGAATGCTGAAATGGCAATTGAGGTTGGAACCCTGTCTACTATAAAATCCACCAGAGAGAAGGAAAACTAGACCAGAGATGGGAACCGTACTATAGTAGAGCAGACGGGCCCCTGCATATGTAATATGGGATCATGGCAGGACGAGCGAGGAGGTTCATGCCAATGATCTGAAGAGAAGGCTGAAATAGCTAACCTGGAAATGAGCGAGCAAGGCCTAAGAAGACAAGGAAAAAGGAAGGTAACTCTGGATGAACCGGAAGAAATGGAGACGGAGGAAGACCGAGGAAGATGAGGAGATAGGTCGACCGACCAGATAAACGAAGCAGTCCGAGGACGGAGTTGGAACCCTCAGCGGGATTAGCGATGTTCAGTCGTCGACTGAATCAGTGCAGAAGACCTAATGAAATCGCCATCGCACCCCCCGTGGAAAAGGAAGAAAAGACGAAAAACAAGCAGTCGAAGGCTTTAAAAGAGGCACCCTGAACAGGACGAAGGGTCCAGCGAGTGGGAATCGATACCCCTTTTCCAGGCAAGAAAAGTTTAGACATAGATCAGAGAATCAAAATTCAAGGCGAAGTCTCTAAACAGGAATCAGGGGATGAAGAAGAGTCAAGGATCCTGGACGAGAATTAACCACAGCAAGAAGGTTAGAGGTTGAACAGGAATCAAGAAGATAAGATCGAAGGGAGGAGAAGAACCCCCAAATCTCAGTAGAACAAAAAGGCTGTGCATGAATAGGAGCATTTAGTGTCGACAGATAGCGACACTGGCTCATCCAGAATTTACTGTCTGAACAGGATGGAGTTGCACCTCACGAGGGACGGAAGAATTATTGACATTGCTGATTGATCAATAGTACGACCTTTAGAGTGGGCGCCACAAAAATGTCTCTTAGTTAGAGGAAGAGCAAAAAAAAAAAAAAAAAAAAAAGTGAAATAATTGAGTGATGAATCGAAACTTTTGAAAATAACAACAAGAGAATTTGTTACCTTTCAGGAATAGTCAAGATGAAAAGGTTTAGGAACGATTCGATGGCGGAAGCCGGGAATTTTTAAAAAAACGAGCCAAGTTGTAATAAAAAGTGGTTGGTCACATTCGTGAGTATAATTATTAGTTGACGCAATGAAATGAAAGTAGGGACAAGATTATCAAAAGCACAAAGGGTATCTTTAGTTTATTGCAAGAATCAAAATTATCAATGGAAAGACATGCAAAACTATCTTAATCGTGGGAAATTTTTGTCTTGTTTGAACAGTTGAAGATGACGTTAAACAATGGGACAAGTAGAAGTAAAATCAATAGGTGGCAAGAGAGAGTTATTAAATGTGACAAAAGTAAATCAATAATTTAGACAAGAGGTAATTAATAATACAGAAACTTTTGGAATTTTTTAAAGATTCATGCAAAAATATTTCCAGCTATTACGAATAAAGTAATAGTCAGTCGTTGACGACCTTGCTGGAACACGTGAGAGAGCAAATTAGACATGCTGTCATTTCTCCCCAAGTATAGTAAATCCGATAAAGAAGCACTACTTGGCATACAGACCGAATTGACAACTTTCTAAGGTTAACAGTGGACCCCTAAAGAATTTAACTATAATTTGGATGTGTGACCTTGTTAGAAAATAGACGATTAAAGTAATATCTGTTCCGTTACTAGATAGCGATTTATATACCAGGTTATAAATTACCCATTCCCTACCCCAGAAGAGATCAAGGTTTGGGAATGATAGCAAGGTATTAGCATTAAATTCAGGAGAACGAAATTCATGTTGCTATCACTGAAGAAGCTTTGTAGAGATGATAAACAACCTCGTTGAGCCCTATCTATAAAATGGTAAATAAACTGTGCATAAGAAGTAGAATTGTTTGAAGGAAGGGAGAAGGAATCAAAAGAATCTGCCAAGTAGAGGTATTAACAAACTCGGCATTACCACAAGCTATCAGTTTGGGCTAGCCACACAGAAACATATCATGTCTAATGTGGGAGAGTCTTTTAAGAATAAGGCCACCGTTATCCCTGGTGTCGCTACCCATGGGATGTTCGGCGGTTGGGGTGTCCATCTCATTGCCCCCCTATTACCAGATGGAAGAAAGGTATGAAGAAAAGATTCACTCATCGAGACGATTAGTAGAGGCTTAGTCAATTGTACAGAATTATGGGAGCCGATAGTGAAGAGATTCCACCTAAATAAGATGCCAATTTTAATGAAGCCCATAGAAAAGATCGATATGGATCACTTAAAGAGATAAGTTAAGTGCGCTGGGGAGACGAAGGTGTAGCTTGGGAAGACGATGAGCAGATCATGATAAATTGGTCAATAGTAATGGGGTACATTCCTAGTTATAGCCCCCGGGGTGTAATAATATGGAAGATTAAAGAGTAAGAGAAGATTAGCGAACGACAGTCTAGTGAGCATGCAACAACTCGAGAGGGAGACGCCGAGCGGTGTTCCTCACTCAGACAGGACTGGCGAAGAAATTGCTGGAAGACCAATGGAGGAGGCTGGCGCCACCCACGTGCGGCGGGAAAAACCTCCCACAGCAGAGAGAAAACATTGACCAAGAAGAACAAACCCTAATGAACACATCTGCACCTACAGACACACACACATTTCATTGCATGTAGAACAGAAGAAAATGAAAAAGAACATTACATTGCATGTAGAACAAAAAGAAAATGAAAAGAACATTTCATTGCATGTAGAACAGAAGAAAATGAAAAGAACATTTCATTGCACGTAGAACAGAAGAAAATGAAAGGAACATTACATTGCCTGTAGAACAAAAGAAAATGAAAAAGAACATTTCATTGCATGTAGAACAAAAAAAAAAATGAAAAGAACATTTCATTTTGTAGAACAAAAGAAAAATGGAAAGAACATTACCCCTTGCATGTTAGAAAGTAGAATAGAAGTGCATGAGACGAATGCATGGTGCATGTTAAATGATGTAATTGGGTTTAGGTGTCATTTACGGGTAAATGACAAATCGGTTAGGGGAGGATTATGGCACCTTGCATTTATTGGAAATATTCATAGAAATATGAGTTAATTTTTCCTTATTCAGTTTATTAAACAGGTTGTTAATTTTTTTTCTTTAAAACGGAAAATAACTGGGTTGAAAATAATTCACTAAGGATGTACTAAACGATCCTAAAGCAAGGAAAAGAAAGAAAGGAAAAAGGAAGAAAGGAAAGATAATAACAAAAGGGGGGAAGAAAGGAAAAGACATGATATCAAAACAGGCCGCTGGGTGGGACCAGATGTCGGTCAGAGCCTCTGACTGACCTTAATTTTTGTTGAAAAGAATAGAATTGAGATATCGGTCGCGAGCGCTGACCGACATTTTCGTAGAAGAATTCTTATCAAAATAACGAAAGGTAACTTTTAAATTAGAATAATAGAAATGAATTTTACTTTAGTCAGAGAGAAAGTGTCTTTGGGTTGGGGAAGTGACTGGTGAAAACGATATACGGAATTGACCTGTTAAGAATTGGACACCCACGTTAAGAAAGTAGAGATATTTCGACCTAGATAATTAAGATTCTCGGCTATCAGGAAAAACAAAGAGGTAAAAAGAAGAGCAATTGTTTTTGGACCACGGAGGGCGCCAGGAAGGCGGAAAAGATCCTTTTAAAAAGTCAAGACTAATTAGCAGCGGGCTGTTTGACAAAAGTCCAGGTGAGAGAGGGCAAGGATTGTCATTTTGCGTACGTGCAAAAGGTGCGAAATCGGATTTTGTTTTTTTTTTTTTTAAAACCAGCACGATGTAACCACACCCGCCAACAAAAGGGAGAGGGTGTTCGGTCAATAACAATTGGTCGAATACAATCACGTGACCGCGGAAGAAGAAGGAAAGAAAACCTCGATCAATAACTGTTGGACGAGGCGGTCACGTGGGCTGCGGAAAAGAAAAGAAAGGTTCGATCGGGAACGATTGGTTGAGAGTCGATCACCTGACATGAGAGAGACTAAGAGAAATAGACATGCGCCGCCCCCAAGAGCACTGTGAAAGTGGGGGTGAAAACAATAACGATAATGGAAAGTCAAAATTAATACGGCTTTTTGAAATTATCGAAACCCTGACGCCGACCGACCCACCCCGGTTTGTTGCGGCGTCAATATAAGCAGGGACCCCAGTCGGCAGAAATCAGTTGGAGCTGAAGTTGGAGCTGAAGTTGAGTTGAAGTTGGAGTTAGGTTGGGCGTGGTTGCAGTTCACCTCGGACGACAGAAGAATCCTCGAAACAAGAAATCCTTCCAGCCCAAGTTGAAGACAAGAAATCTTCCACCGAATTGAGACAAGAAATCTTCCACCGAATTGAAGCAAGAAATCTTCCACTGAATCGAAGCAAGAAATCTTCCACTGAATCGAAGCAAGAAATCTTCCACTGGGTTGAAACAAGAAATCTACCAGTCTAAACAAACGAAGAAGAAGAAATACAGTTCACGTCGAAGAGAAGAACCAACTGCGAACGACCGATAGAAATTAGCCCAATGTCGAACTGAACCACACGCCGACATACATACATGATTCTAGAAAGTAGGTAGTCGACATTTTTTTTTTTTTTTTTTTTTGCTATTTTTGGTGCCATAGTTCATAGTTCGCAGGTCGGGAAGTGAGAACTATTTTGCTTTTATGTAATAGACATTGAGATATAAAAGGTTGTTACCTTTTTTTATCAGCAATTTGTTTGGTGTTGTGAGTTTTGTTTTGTTGTGTTTTTTCACCCCGTCGGACTCAGCTCGTATCGGCCCCAGCCCTGGTCCCGTCTGGAAGATCTAAACACAGCGTGGGTAGACAGACCGGAGATCGGTACAGTTGCTTTAGTGACCAGGTGTTGGAAGCGAGTCGGGAGAGGCGAGGCTGGTGATCATCTGACCAGAGGGTTGGAGCGGCACGCTTGGACCCAGGAGGAGCGACCAGGAGGAGCGACTTCACCGTCGGCGCCGTAACCAAAGGATCCGACACTGGGCCAGGTGTGTAACCGTCACACCGGAGTTTACAATGACCGAAACTTTGTGAATATGGCAATAAAGATGAGGATAATAGTCCGAATAATGTAAATAATGTAAGTAATCGTAATACCTCATCTCAGAGATGTTCGAAATTCCAATCGGCTGAAGATGGCCGGAGCGAACAACGGTCGAAACATTGTGAATATGGCAATAAAGATGAGGATAATAGTCCGAATAATGTAAATAATGTAAGTAAAGGGGAACTTGTATAATAATGCGTAGGAGTTTATCGAGAGGGGAGTGTTTATATTTTCGGACAATAGTGTCCGAACAAAAAGTCTCTGGATCAGTGAATGTCAAACTTTTTGAAGTCGAGGCTCATTTGAAATTCTACCAATAATTGTAGATGCATTATATACACATTTCAGAAAAATATGTTATAATGAAATCAAATATTGCCGAAAAGAAACAATGCAATAAAATTATCAAATGAAACATATCTTAAGTTTATTTATTTTTGTCTTTAGAGTAGAATAAATCATCCCAGTTGACGTGTTTACGATAAAGTAACTAATTTATCACATTTGCTTATAAAGAAATAAGTGATGAATTAATTATAAATGATAAATTATTATGAAATTATAAATAAGACAACTTTTAAATAAACAATCCTAATCCTCTTCAGCATTTTATGTTACATCATACATCTTTTAGTAATCAACTTTCTCGAACTAAACATGGAGGACTGACCTGTACTCCTACCAGTTCAAAAGAGTAAGACAAAAGCTTCCTATTATTGAAGCTTTCCTCGAGGTTCTATCCGCAAAGAGACAATTACCGCAATATCTGGCATATCGTCTGCAACCGCTCTCTCAGAGACGTGCCGTCGCCTCCCTCTGTCTTTTTTTTACAAATACTTTTACGGTAAATGTTCCGATGAGCTGCTTTTGCTGGTTCCCAGACTTCATGAATTTAAGCGTTCAACTAGGCTGCTATCTCGCTCTCACCTTTTCACTGTCGAAACTGTTAAATGTAGCCTTCTCTTCTACTCTACTATAGCTTCATGTCTCGCACTTCTCGCCTGTGGAACTCCCCCACCTTTTCTTGTTTCCCGGATAGCTATAATCTCCAACTGTTCAAATATAATGTCAATCGACATCTCCAGATGCCTTGATCTATCCCCTATCCTTCTCTTCATCCTTTCTTCTATCACTCCTCTTTGTTCTCGCTCCAACTCTCTGTAACCCTTTGCGTACTAGTGGCTTCCCGCCTTGCTTGGGGTGAAACGCTTTAAAAAAGTAATAAAGTAAACATTTTATTTTTATATCTGGACACATATTTCTTTGGAATGTTTACACCAGTGCGCCCCCGTCGCACTATTTCAGAACCAGTGAAATGACCCCAGGTAACAACGAAAGGTTAGTGAGGTTTATTTAGGAGATACCTCGAGATCTGTAGATCTATTCAAAGTGCACACTATTATATTTCTTAACAAATAGAGCAATTAATCTGAAAACGGAGTAAGATATTAAGGCTGATAACAAATACGTAAAAACATTGTAAGTGTTCTGAAAGCAAAGGAAATATTTGTCGCAGATTAATTCCACAACACAGAGAACAAATTGTAAGTTCAGACTCGAATATCGGGGGCAGAAAGAAATGCCGAAAACCCGATTCGAAGGTACTATCTCACAAATCACAGTGCACGTAACCAGTCAGAAAAATAACTTACTCTCCGACGAACGCGGTAGCCAAAATACAGGAAATTTATTCATTTCTCTCGAGTCGAGAACAACAACTGCTTTTATCGGCCGAGCATTTTTTCCATTCGTCGACAACTGGGAGAGGACGCCCAATTTTTGCGTATAAAAATACTTTTACAGCGACTCCTGCGACGGACTTGGTTTTCAGCATGTCATGCGGAATACGTGGCCCTTTTTACTTTTTTTTTTTGGTAAGTAATTTTCTTTCCGTCGTAGGATACACATGAGGCGCTGTCGCTTGATTTGACGAAGTAAGTCACTGTTTTCTTCGCTATAAACATGTCTTTTGATATCGTACCTATGGGACGGATGTAAACCAATTGGAAACCCAAAGACACTCTTGGCCATTTGCGGAAGTATTATTAGCTAATACAGGGGTAATTTCAGTCTTTAAGACCCTTTGATACCGACGATGTTGGTTGATGTTGTTTAGCGGCATATCAACGTCACTATGGGTTATTTCATGCCGAAAGCTAAATATTTTGAATACAATTGTTGCCATCCAATACAGATAAAATGTATTGTTGTCCATTTTGATGTGAATATGTATTGTTGGTCATTTTACTAAAATGGGTATTGTTGCTTGGTTGATTTTGTTTAGCAGCATAACAACACTTCTATGGGTTATTTAATTCGGAAGTCTAAACATTTTGAAAATAATTATATGACTTCAACGAAATCTATTTTGAACGCAATTGTTTGCTTTCCAATACAGATAAAATGTATAGGTGGTCATTTTACTAAAATAGGTATTGTTGCTTGGTTGATTTAGTTTAGTGGCATAACAACACTTCCATGGGTCATTTTGCTATAAAATATTAGGTTGGTGCAAAAATAATGACGTAAGAATGTCGTTTTTTGACGTTAAAAAATACGTCAAAAAAACGACATTATTACGTCATTATTTTTGCACCAACCTAATACTATAAATATGTATTGTTGGTAATATTACTGTAAAATGTATTTTTTATACTTTCATAATGTTTTGGTTTTGTTTAGCGGTTCACTATTTTCCCTTAGCTCGGACCCTATTCGGTGCTACCACCCGGGGTCAGAGTGGACCTGGGAACAACAGCAATTATGAGGTTGTTCCAGGCTCCTCAATACTTCCAATATCCCGATCAGAGTACCTTAGCTTTTTTGAGTGACAATGGCATCGAAGCGGATGGGTTTATTACTAAGATATTGCCGGTAAACCTACTCTAAATTTCGACCTTGTGTCACATTCGCAAGCGTAATAAAAATACCCATCTCTTTTACACACACACAAACACACATAAGGGCCTTACCCCAGGGACTACCTTTGGGAGTGGACTGAGTTTATTGTCTTGAGGTACTTGAGCCACATTTGATAGGGACGTGGTCGCGCTGAGAAATACCCTTTCTCTTACACAATATATATATATATATATATATATATATATATATATATATATTGTCATCCACAGATAGACTGTTTTGCTGTATCACAGCTCTTCAGTGTGGCTAGACGTCCGGTCGCCCCTTGCTAGAATCGAAACCCAACTGAATTGGCGTCAGTTGGAGATTCTACCACTAAGCCGTTGGAGCGTGGCAGGGATAAAGGTGAATTTAAGCGTATTTATTTTAGATAAACACACAGTGACTGATAGAACTCGATTCGATTTACCGAAGAGTCTTGCATTATTAGCCGCAATATATATATATATATATATATATATTATACCTTATATATATATATATATATATATATATATATATATATATATATATACTTTATATATTTACTTTGTATAAATATACATTAATTTATATATATATATATATATATATATATATATATATATCATACATCTTCATACTCACTCACTCCGTAATGAGTCAAATGATAACACACACGCAGAGTAATATACACGCCTACACACATCATATTCACTCACTCCCTAAGAACCAAATAACACACACACACACACACACTTAACAGAGACACATCCCCTTTTCCAGGAACCAATAAAACTGTCAAAATGACCAAGGGAATTCAGAGCAACATGAATCCATTCAATTCTTACCTTAAATAACAACTTAAAAGAGACTGTTTGACCAACAAAAAAACTGACCAAAATTCATGTTAAAAAACAAAAAAAACAAATGAAAACTACAGACAAAAATTCATTTTCTCCATTAAGACATTCATTTCTGTAGTTCACTGCTACCAGCAAGCAAATAATTATTTTTCTCCTGATGATGGCCATGTTGGCCGAAACTAGACGAGGAATCTGAATGAAAATAATAATAAAACAAACGAATATTAATATAGGACCTAGTGTGTCTGAAGATCTTAAGTTTTTAATATATTTTTATTGTTCAATATATATATATATATATATATATATATATATATATATATATATATGTGTGTGTGTGTGTGTGTGTGTGTGTGTGTATGTATGTATTAATCATCTCAGTAAAGCCACTAGGAGGCAGGAGGAGAGAAACGACTATTAAGGAAAGAAAACAATAAAAGAAGAATAAAAGGACAATAAATAGGAAGATAGAAAATATTGATTGACATTACATATAAATGTTTGACTCCAAAGCAAGAGGCCGGAAGAGAGTTCTAGAAGCTAGATGGGCAAGCGAAGGAACTATCTGCATAGAACTTACGGGCATGCCTAGTAATTTCAATAGCATAATTACCTGACTGCCAATCTAGCACTGCGCGTGAATTCGAGGTACCATAGCAAAAAACTCATCCGAACAATTTTCCCTTGAAATTATTTATAGAAATATTATTGGCAACTACGTTATTCAGATTGACAGGAACCACATTGCTACCATATTTGTATTAGTGTCGAGCACTTAGAAGTGCTTTAATGTTGAAAAAGTTCGTCTCACTCTATCAATTTGTTCTGATTAGTGAGACTGTTCCTCACTGGGTGCTCCATAATTTCGGCCTTGTGGCATATCTAAGCTAGACTTACTAAATTTTCATATGTGTACTAGTAATTCAGTTTTTTTTTCTTTCCAGTCGTAATAAAGCTAAAGAGACTGTTACACGCTCTCTACAGGCCGTGAGCGATCATGGCTCTTCACAGCTTCCTTACCTTTGTAGTTCTTGATGAACTATTTTCTTATTACACTGTGCATCCTCTTACTGGCAGACACACTATCGGAAACACCAGAATCGATTTCTTTCATGATTTTTGAAAATTAAGTCCGAATAATATGTAAACCACATTAATAGAAATAAACTGATTTTAAAAGTTTTGTTTTTTTTTTAACTTTTTATTATTAATGGGAGAGCAACGAGCGAGCAGTTTCGAAATAGGGAAATATCTTCTTTGCGTTGTATTAGTTATTGGTTTGGACTTCGTGATGTCATTTGCGGCTGCGTGCCATTGGAAATTACCTTGGCGTGCCGCAATATGGCACGCGTTTCGCGCGTTTTTTGAAAAGTCAGTCAGATGTTCCAACGACGCTACTCTTAGAGGAGAGCCGCCAACAACCGAAATGATAAGCTGGCGTAATTGCTTGGCACAAAGAGGTATTAGGAGAGATAACAAAAAGACAAACATTACTAAGAACTACCAAAGAAAGGTCGTTTACGGCCTGAAGAGACCTGGCACATTGGAGAATCATGTTGTAATATATTTTGGTATTTTAGTTTTCTTTACTTATACAACCAAACAAAAACCAATCACGTCTATGGCGTGAACGCCAACAACGAAGATACAGGCAGGGCGTGGCAAGCCTCTCGCTGTTCTACTGTTATTTTCACGGAAAGTTCTCGACTGAACTCCATTCCCTGGTCCCACCGAGGCAAACCTTCAGGGTAAGAACACGCCATGCCACTTACATAGCAGTAAACCACCCATATTCCCCTCTGTATTCCATCGGTGAATAGTAAGTTCCACTTGAGCAGCTTCTTCCCGAGCACCACTGCCCAACAACATGTTTCCCCGATCACTACAATCTTAACCCGTTCAAGGCTAACTGTTACCATCGACTCCTATACACAAAAATGGCCTCCAAACGTAACCCTCTACCTCCAGTCACCACCCGGATCTTGTAAAGCAGGGGTCGGTAACCTTTTGCTATGTGCCGACTTAAAATCATTCAGTGTGCCAATAGCATGCGTATTTTTAAACAGGTCAAGGTCAATATACCTGTTCTACAATATATTTTTATATAGGATATATAGTATATATATACTTTAGTATATATTAAGATTGAAACAGCTAAATATCATCT
Organism: Acanthosepion pharaonis; assembly: GCA_903632075.3. NCBI lineage: Eukaryota > Metazoa > Mollusca > Cephalopoda > Sepiida > Sepiidae > Acanthosepion > Acanthosepion pharaonis. Next base: position 497,414 of record CAHIKZ030000189.1, on the reverse strand, counting down.
TTGCGGTGTTGTAGTTATAGCTTCGGACTTCGTGATGTCATTTGCGGTCGCGTGCCATTGAAATTGCTTGGCGTGCCGCGTGTGGCATGCATGCCGTAGGGGATCCAACCCCTGTCCTAAGGCACTGTCTTGTAGCATTCGGTACGATATCTGTACAAATATATCGAAGTTGTCAGGTAAGTATAACTAGACCCATCTGAAACCTAAAATTAATATATATTCATTTTATCACAACGTTTCGGCGATTACAACATTCCGCCATCTTCAGGTGTCTACCTACACCGACCTTTTTAACTGATCCCTTTTTCTGACATTTACAATGTAATTCTATGGAAAATTGTTGCATACCCAACTTCGTGGTTGTATGCTTGGGACGGCAGTCTTGATTCACTCATAGGCATCTTCTTTCTGTCATCTTCCGGCCGGGTGATCGCTAGTTTTTGGATTCGGAGGTAAAAAGAGATTTTGACTTTCTACTTTATTAAACACGTGACGTGTATATTTTTAACTATAGGGAGCAACCACATCTAAAAACTTAACTCCCCGATAACACTTTCTAAATTTAACATTCCCACGTTCACCTCAGCCAATCAGAGTCGACATCCCTATTTTGTCTACCATCTGACCTTAAAGGTCAGCCTCAGAAGGCCTGAGCCAAATAAACTGCCACTAAAAATAATAGTCTGGAACTATTAACAAAATCATTTAATATTTAATTTTTATAGCAGATAAAAATACATTGTTAATGTCAGTAAAGTGGATCAATTAAAAGGTCCATGTTGATAGACGGCGGAAAAAGGCGGGATGGTATAACGAGCGAAACGTTGTGTCTTCAAAGAAGCGAAGTTAGTGTTTGCTGATAAAATGAAACAACGTACAGAATCTCGCAAGTTCGGTTCTAGAAATTATTAAGTCTCTTCAAGAACAACAGGAAATCCTCAATCCCTCCTCTATTCAATCGATTCAAAGTCCTAACATCTACTGCAGATAGGGTTGAATGCTTTGCTCGGAAATTCTCTTCCAACACAACACAGGACTCACCTGGAGTACCCACACTTGATTCTCCCCTGCACTGAGTGATATGCGTATAACCCCGTCACTAGTCTCGGACATCATTTCTAAATTAGACTTCCATAAGCGAAGGTAACTGCATTTCAGGCGTCGTCCTAAGGAAATATGCTCCTGAGCTGAATACAGCTCTCTCCAATTCTTGCCTCGCTGCTTCCTGCCTTCCAGCTTGTTGGTAGTCCTCCTCTGCAGCTCCTGTTTTTAAGAACTGTGGAGAACCTTCTGACAGCTCTAAATATCGCCCTATTAGTCTCCGACTGCAAACGTGCCATATCTCCCTCTATTCAATCAATTCGAAGTCCTGATATACATCGCAGATAAGGCTGAGTGCTTTCCTCGGAAATTCTCTTCCAACTCAACACTCGACTCACCTGGAGTACCCACAAATGACACCCCCACCTAGAACTGAGGCACTACTGAGTGATATGCGCATAACCACGTCACTGAGATTCCCATAAGACAAGCGGAAGTGACAGGATCACAGCCGTCGTGCTCCCGAGCTGACTCCAGTTCTCCCCAAACTTTACAACTGTTGCCTCGCTGCTTCCAGATTTCTAGATTGCTGGAACACTGCCTTTGTAGTCCCTGTTTTTAAGAAACTAAACTAAACTCCTTGACCCCCTCGAACTATCGTCCAATTAGTCTACTACTGATTTTCAAAAGTATTTGAGGCTTTAATTAATGCTGAAGTGGTTAACATCTTATCTCTCACGACCTATTCTTTGATGGCTTCCATTTTGCCTGGTCAACCGCTGATGTGCTTACGGGCATCACTGAATATATATATCAAGCATATATATATATATATATATATATATATATATATATATATATATATATATATATATATATATAAAGATAGATAGATACATAGATAAATAGATAGATAGATAGATATGAACAGACTGAGATCGATCGATCGATCGATAGATGGATAGATAGATATGAACAGACTGAGATAGATAGATAGATAGATAGATAGATAGATAGATAGATTACAGCTGTCGACTCGTAAAGCGAGTATGAACCACACTCAGATGTCCAACCCTTCACTTAACTCCCCACCCCAAACAGTCCATTCATCGTTTGGGTTAACGACAGTTACTCCTAAACCCAGCCATCGATCCGCATTTATTGTCATAGATAGATAGATAGATAGATAGATAGATAGATAGACTCGCATCTTACAAGTTTGGTTCTTGAGATTATTGGCGGCTGTGCAAGTGTTTGCAGAACAACTGCAAATCGTCACTCCCTCCTCTATTCAATCAATTCGAAGTCCTGATATCCACAGCAGATACGGCTTGATCCTTTGCTCAGACATTCTCTCCCAACTCAACACGACTCATTTGGAATACCCACACCTGATTTCCCTACCTAAAACAGAGGCTCTTCTGAGAGATATGCGCATAACCCCGTCACTGGTCATAGGCATGATGTCTAAAGTCTCGTAAGGCAAGCGCAGTTGACGGCATTCCATCAGTCCTCATAAAGAAAATGTGTTTCACGAGCTGACTGCAGTACACACCAAACTCTACATTTATTGCCTTGCTGCTTCCTGCTTTCAAGCTTTTAGAAGTCATACTCTGTAGTTCCTGTTTTTAAGGACAGTGGAGAAAGTTCTGAGTCTTTATTCACCTTATTAATCTCCTACCGATTTCGGCAAAGCATTCAGGGCTTTAATCAATGCTGAAGTGGTTAAACATCTTACCTCTCACGAAATATTCTCTGATAATCAATATGGCTTCTGTTTTGCGCGGTCTCCCTTTGATGGGCTAACAGCCATCACTGAATATGTATATCAAGATCTTGATAATAACAGCAAAACTCTGTGGCTCTAGATAACTCGAAGGCGTTTAACAATGTTTGGCACGTTGGTGTAATACGTAAGCTCCACGGCTAGCGTATGACAGGACAATTGTTTCATTTAATCACGTTTAATAACGTTCCGATCAAATCGTAAAAGGAAGGTCGTTTTGAACGGGCTTGCTTACAGTTCCTTTTACACGAACGGGGCTGACCCCCCAATGCTCTATCCTGGGACCCACGCTGTTTCCGATCATCATCAATGATCTTCCTGATGTTATCAGTTTCCAATTAGGCATTTATGCAGGTGAAACTACCATTTACTATTGCCTCAATAGCAAATCTGTCAAAGCTTAAACTGATTGCTGCTCTTGAAAAGACCTCCAATCTGTGGTCAACTGGGGCAGTAAAATGGCTTGTAAATTTGAATATCTCCAAAACAAAACTGCTCTCATTTAACCACCATAGAGAAACTTCCCTGCTTGCCGTCAGTATGGCTGCTGCTCGACTCCTTGAGAGCGACATACTTCACCTTCCTAGCCTCATATTTTCAACTGACTTGAAGAGGAACGACTATATCAATAGCTGCATCTACTGCAAGGAAAGTTGTGTCACTATGTCGTGCCAGAAGGTTTTTCTCGTCTAATTCCATCTTGAACATTTACAAATTTACCACTCTTCCGTGAATTGAATAATCTTGCCATATCTGATCTGATGCTCCTGTTGCACATATTGAGACCCTTGACAAAATCCCAAGAAGGAACTGTAATGTAATCGATCCTGACCTGGCATTTCTACTTTTTCAATTGACCTGAAGTGGAACAAGTATATCGAATCAATAGCCGTATCTACTGCAAGGAAAGTTGGGTCACTGTGCCGGGTCAAAAGGTTTTTCTCGTCTGAGTCTATTTTGGACATTTACAAATCTATCATTTGCCCGTGCATTGAATACTGTTTCTATTTCTGGTCTGGTGCTCCTGCTATTAATCTCGAGGTTCTTGAAAACATTTTCATGGCAACTGTTCTGACGAGCCCTACCCCCCCATCTCGGGACCCGACTACATCAATCCAAGCGAGTTACTTGATTAGCATATACGTCCCACCCTTTTAGTGTTGAAATAGTTAAATGCGATCGTCACTTCTACTACAATGGTCTCTTTTCCCGCACTTCCCGCCTGTGGAACTCCCTTCCGTTTACTTGCTTCCCTGAAAACTATAATCTCCAACAATGTAAATGTAACGTCAATCGTCATCTTTTGTCTACTTGAATCCCGTTCATCTTTTATTCAGTCCTCAATCAACCCGATATCTACTCTTTTCTCTCACCTTCACTCACTGTAATCCCCTGTGTGTTAATGGCATTACCGCCTTGCTTGAAGTGAAATGAGTAAAAAAAAAGTTAATTGGCAATACAATTTTATAGTAAATGATATGCAACATCTTTTTTTTAGCAATTCAATTTCAGTGCATTTTAAGTATATCATATACAATTCATTTTTATAGTAAATCATTTGCAAGATTTTTTATAGTAAATCATTTGCAATGCATTTTTATAGTAAATCATTTGCAATGCATTTTTATAGTAAATCATTTACAATGAATTTTTATAGTGAATCATTTACAATGCATTTTTATAGTAAATCATTTGCAATGCATTTTTATAGTAAATCATTTAAATACATGATTATAGTACATCATTTACTATGTATTTTTGTATTAAATCATTTGCAATGCATTTTTATAGTAAATAATTTGCAATATTTTTATTGTAAATCATTTAAAATGCATTTTTATAACAAATCTTTTACAATGCATTTTTATAGCAAATCATTTAAAATGCATTTTTTATAGTAAAACATTTTCAATGCATTTTTTATAGTAAATCATTTGCTGGACATTTTTATAGTGAATCATTTACAATGCATTTTTATAGTGAAATCATTTACAATGCATTTTTATAGTAAATCATTTGCAATGCATTTTTATAGTATATATTTTACAATGCATTTTTATAATAAATCATTAACAATATATTTTTATAATAAATCATTTGCAATGCATTTTTATAGTAAATCATTTACAATGCATTTTATAGTAAATCATTTACTATATATTTTTATATTAAATCATTTGCAATTCATTTTATAGTAAATAATTTGCAATTCTTTTTTGTAGTAAATCATTTACTATGTATTTTTATAGTAAATCATTTGCTATGCATTTTATAATAATTTTTTGCAATGTATTTTCTTTCTAAATAATTTAAAAGGCATTTTATTTTAAATTATTTCCAATTGATTTTTATTTTAAATCATTTGAAATCATTTTCTATATTAAATAATTTACAATGCATTTTTATAGGAAAATCATTTGCAATGCATTGTTATTGCAAAACATTTACAATGCATTTTTTAGTAAATCATTTAAAATGCATTTTTATATAAGATCAGCATCGAACCAAGTATTGTCATTTTGATTGTTATAGTTAAAATGTTTCATTCTTACACTTCTTTAAGTGTCTGTCTTTGTCTGAACCTTTTTTCATCAATCCAAGATTTTAGACGACAAGAGACTGCCCTCGAATACGAAAAACCCCTGAAAAATTCCTGTGTGTACAACGCCCAAAACTAGATGACGGTACTAATACACACAGAAAGGCATCTCATAACATAGGCCGCACACTGTTTTCTTAAGATTCGCCATTTTTTTTTTCAATCTTGTATTCGTACCATTAACACTTGAACTTAACTTGGCAGTTATTACGCACTGGCAATGAGGATAAGTAAATTAAAGTAGAAAGTTTTACAAAATCGATAGGTCAGTAGCAACCATTTCTGTGTAAACAATAAAGAGACGGTCTCGCACATAACGCCACCTGCGGCCTCTCCTTGAACCGGCGTGCGAGCAAAGAGAAATTCAACTTGCTACTCAACATTTTGACCGGAATAATCGAGATAACGCCCATCAGTTGCTGATAAATAAGCGATATACCAGAACATTTAAAAGATGAGAAATCTACATTATTTCCATTATTCGGACTATTGTCCTCATCTTTGTCGTCATATTTATTTCAACGTTTCGGCCGTTGTACGCTCCGGCATTCTTCATTTTTTGGAATGTCGAACTGAACCCTTTATTTCGCTTTATTTACACTGTTATAGTTCCACATGCCATGTTTAATGGATGTCAGTTATCAGTTATCTCCTGTTAATTTCACTCTTTTGAAAGTTCTCCACTGCCTTAACCGGGTATTGAACTCACACTCTAACACCTTTATCCACTGTGCCATGTGTCCTTGAGGAAATTAACAAGAAATAACTGATTCCAACTACCTGAAGAAGGCCGGAGCGTACAACAGCCGAAACGTTGTAATAAATATGGTTACAAAGATGAGGACAATAGTCCGAATAATGTAAATAGTGTACATAATACCTCATCTCAGAAATATAGACAGATACTGAAGGGCCGAAACGTTGTAATAAATATGGCAACAAAGATGAGGACAATAGTCCGTATAATGTAAATAATGTGCATAATACCTCATCTCAAAAATATAGACAGATACTGAAGGGCCGAAACGTTGTAATAAATATGGCAACAAAGATGAGGACAATAGTCCGTATAATGTAAATAATGTGCATAATACCTCATCTCAAAAATATAGACAGATACTGAAGGGCCGAAACGTTGTAATAAATATGGCAACAAAGATGAGGACAATAGTCCGTATAATGTAAATAATGTGCATAATACCTCATCTCAAAAATATAGACAGATACTGAAGGGGCCGAAACGTTGTAATAAATATAAACAAAGATGAGGACAATAGTCCGTATAATGTAAATAATGTGCATAATACCTCATCTCAAAAATATAGACAGATACTGAAGGGCCGAAACGTTGTAATAAATATGGCAACAAAGATGAGGACAATAGTCCGTATAATGTAAATAATGTGCATAATACCTCATCTCAAAAATATAGACAGATACTGAAGGGCCGAAACGTTGTAATAAATATGGCAACAAAGATGAGGACAATAGTCCGTATAATGTAAATAATGTGCATAATACCTCATCTCAAAAATATAGACAGATACTGAAGGGCCGAAACGTTGTAATAAATATGGCAACAAAGATGAGGACAATAGTCCGTATAATGTAAATAATGTGCATAATACCTCATCTCAAAAATATAGACAGATACTGAAGGGCCGAAACGTTGTAATAAATATGGCAACAAAGATGAGGACAATAGTCCGTATAATGTAAATAATGTGCATAATACCTCATCTCAAAAATATAGACAGATACTGAAGGGCCGAAACGTTGTAATAAATATGGCAACAAAGATGAGGACAATAGTCCGTATAATGTAAATAATGTGCATAATACCTCATCTCAAAAATATAGACAGATGAGAAATCTAAAAGAACACCTTAGTTTGATTTTTTATTCATTTTTCTGCTTGCCATGACTTTATCTACAGTTTTTTTTAAACGACTTGTTTTTAGCGGCTTATCTACCTTTTGCCAGTTTCTTAAAGCCATAAAATAATTGTTGATTTTAAGAATTCTCTGGCGATAATAATGATTTACTGATACAAGTCCTACTAATTAACCCATAAGTGGGGGTAGAAGAGAAATATTCACACATTTACAAAGGGTATTTGCGCATATGTGACTATAAATACCCGACTGGAATTAGAACACAAATATCCGATGTCGAATTCCGAGCCGTTATCCATCACAGAACCGCATATCCAGCCTTCTCAAGCGGTTAGCCATCTAGTTACTGAACAGCTTCATTATTGCTTAACTTTGTAGGATTATTATTATTATTATTATTATTATTATTATTATTAATATTTTATATAAATAAAAATAAAATATAAAATAATAATAATGAAAATTATAAATACAATAAAAGAATAACATTAAATAGTCGTATAAAATAAATTAAATAAAGATTAAAAATAATTAAATTAATCCCAGCATTCAAAAAAACTGTTTCTGCCGTAAATGCAGACTTCCCGATAAAAGACATTAAAATCAAACTCTTCAACACGAACCTTGGTACGGACAACACGTGTTCAACTTCTTTCTTTGATATGGCTTGTATTACTACGGAGTAAATTTCTCTCTTTTATCACACGTACCATAAAGCAATTATAAACAAAAAAATACACACACCAATACACACAAAAAATATAAATAAATTGTAAGTACAATTTACCATGTTTTTCCTATTATTTCTATACGATTTATTTTCTGTCAAGTATGCTTTTATCTCCGTGAATACGAGGCTAATTTTTGCTGCTATGACGACTTGAATCCCACACAAGATTTTGGTGACTACCGACGTGTATAAGAAAAACAATCTATTCACCCGCATACATTACCTGACCCGTACGTCCATAATTACAGTAGCTGTTAAACCCAAGCGGCAGGCATCTAGTTACTGACCAGGCTCGATGTTAACAGGGAAAATGTCCACCTTCATGACAACGCAAGGCCCTATACAGTAAGGATAAAACAGAAAAAAAAATGGAACTCGGTTGGTCTGCTTTGACCACGCGTCCCGCCTTCATTATATGGTTCTTTAAATCAGAATGAGAGAAATCTACGTGAGTGTGTGTGTGTATGTGTGTTATATCATTTCAGTCCAGTCAAGGCAATAATGCCACTGAGACGAAAAGAGTTTCTGGAAATGAAATACAGTAAGACTTTAGAAGGAACCGGAAACGCAACAACAGTATTAAAGCCCTGTATTAACAAACGAATTCTATTACTCACTTGTCTTGGTAAAACCACAGAAATTTACTTTCTACAGGTGCGTCCATTTTTTTTTTATATATATATATATATATATATATATATATATATATATATATGGAAAAAAAACAATAGGAAAACTGTAATGGTAGGCGAGGCGTTTCGTCCAATGCAGATTTTTCAAGTCAAAAAACTAAATGAATTTATTAAACAAAAAAACTCTGAGAAATGTTTATATATATATATATATATTCTAGAAAGAAAATTCGGATTGCCAACACACAAACAGAATGTCTCATATCGAGAATATTCCACATTGAACATGAAGAAAAATTAATTATTTTTAATAATATGTAAAAATCTCCACTTTCACCTGAAGACGGTTGCGAGACCAGACCAGAAACACGTGTCGTGAAATTATGTAAAACAAAGTATAATATTTTTTCTCAATAAATCCACATTACAACCAAAAACGTTTGCGGCACCCTCTTCTTTTTAATATATATATATATATATATATATATATATATATATATATATATATATATATATATATATATTAATTAGAACTTATCGATATTTTATGTTTTTTTTATTGGCGCTATATAAAGCATGTAAAAAAAAAAAGAATTTTAGAATTATTTTCGTAAAATATAAACTGAGAAGCGAGCAAAAAAATAAGCTGCCCAAGAAAGAAAGAAAATTGGGGTGTTGCGTTTAACTGAAGATGGAAAATTTTAAGCCAACAATATTTATTTACACTACTTACATTGTTGGGACTGTTGTCCTCATCTTTATTGTCATATTCACGACGCTTCGGCCGTTGCATGCTCCGGCCTTCTTCAGGATCTGTCTCTATTTCCGAGATGAGGTATTATAACTATTTACACTATATATATATGTGTGTGTGTGTGTGTGTGTGTGTGTGTGTGTGTGAATTTGATTGTTTGTGTGTGTGTGTCATTAGTAGATGTATTGATATTTTATTTTTTTGTTTGCGCTATATCAAGATTGCCGTGGGTCGTACGAACGATTTGACTTCAAAAAGAAAGAATATAGTGAAAGGTTATTAAGTGATACAAACACAATATTCGAAAATGGCGAAAATATTGAACAAAGATCAAAGGGGAGTCAAGAAAGAGACGGAAATATTGGCAAGATAAACATTAAAAAACCCACAAAAAATCAATGACTGTCTCTAAGTGTGTCACAAAAAAATCATAATTATTTTAGAAAAATAGAAACTAAAAAGCGGGCAAAAAATAAACTGTCCAACAAAGAAATACAATTGGAGTAACACGTTTAACCAGAAACTGAAGATTTTAAGTTAAGTTAAGGATATATATATATATATATATATATATATATATATATATATATATATGATGAAAAGACAGTAGGAAAACTATAATGGTAGCCGACGCGTTTTGTCCAATACGGACTTTTTCAAGGTAAAAAAAAGAAATGAATTTATTAAACAAAATAACTCTGAGGAATTTTTTCATATATATATATATATATATATATATATATATATATATATATATCATTAGCAGACTTATTGATATTTTACTAGCGCTATATAAAGTATGTCACAAAAAATAATTTGAGACTTATTTTCGTAAAATATAAACTGAGAAGCGAGCAAAAAAAAATAAGCTGCCCAAGAAAGAAAGAATATTAGCGTGTTGCGTTTAACTGAAGATGGAAAATTTTAAGCCAACAATATTTCTTTACAATACTTACATTGTTGGGACTGTTGTCCTCATCTTTATTATCATATTAACGACGTTTCGGCCTTCTTCAGGATCTGTCTCTATTTCTGAGATGAGGTATTATAACTATTTGCACTATTTACATTGTCCTCACCTTTATTTTCATCTTCACGACATTCTGAAGATTTTAAAGTTAAGTTAAGGATATTTCTTATATATATATATATATATATATATATATATATATATATATATATATATATATATATATATATGTTGTGGATTCCTGGAATAGAATCCTGCACAAATAAATAAACAACGCCAGTAATTGAGATAGAAAAATAAGTGTATTAAACGTAAGAATACAGACTTGAAGTGAAGATTAGTAGTCCAGGAATGCGGGTTAGTAGAAAGTATATCTACAAGTCTCTGTAAGCAAAGCCTTAATCATATATATATATATATATATATATATATATATATATATATATATATATGGACTCTTGTATAACTCTCTGAGAACACCCTGTGTCTGTCTCCGTATCTCTGAACGTATCTCAACAGCAGGTATTCTCTCCGTCAGTATAAGTATACTTTGGACGAGTCCATCTTATGTAAAAAGGGGGGAGCCCCACAACAATATATATATATATATATATATATATATCTTAAACGTATATAGGCACGGTAGAGTAGTGGATAGCGGTTTGATTGAGGAATCGGAGAACCGAGTTAGAATTATGGTATTTGGGAAAGGTATTAATCCTCTTCTTCTCCCTCCAGCTATTTGGAAATAGCAGGGCAGACTGGGTTCTATACCCTTGGATAGCAACTTCTAGGAGAAGGACAACTGTGAATTCAAAATCTGGGGAGGTTCATTTGGGGACCTTGTCGCACCAGGTCTCTGTATTCGGCCCATAAAATGTCTGGTGGGTTCTGCCCAAAGCCTCCACCACTATAATTAAATCATATGTGCTGGTGTCTGGACTGTAGGTTCCTAGGAACTGAGCTGATTGACCATCATACGCCAAATACGACGGGAGAGTCCACCACACACACACACACACACACACACACACACACACACACACACACACACACGCACACACATATATATATATATATATATATATATATATATATATATATATATATATATATAAGTATAATATTGAAGTCAACACTCAGAGGCGACAGCCTGTTTCATGCTACACGCAATCGTTAGGCGGCCTGACGATTGCCTCTAGCATGAAACAGCCTGTCGCCTCTGAGTGTTGGCTTCAATGTTCACTTTTATATTTATATTTACATACGCTCTATCTCTGATATTGAGCACTTTATCCGATAAATATAGCACACCTTTAAACTATATTTATTTATTCATTCATATATATATATATATATATATAGATAGATAGATAGATAGATAGATAGATAGATATGCAGAAGAAATGTTCAAATCGTTTAACAGCGTAATTATGCATCCCACAAAATGTTTAATATCTAAAAAAACACAAAACTAAATTTTTAAAACTGTGTTTCTGTTTTCCAAGCTTTCACATCTTGACACCATTTGTCATAAGAATGAAAAACTCTTTTAATTATTCGGCTAAAAAGAGAGTCGGATAAAATTGTTTTGTGACACACCCACTGTCTTCCCAACTGAGCAAAGTTAAGAGGAAAATGATCATTCTAGTCTCCAGTAATGGTACCAAAAGAAACATCTAGAGAACGGTGAATAAATTTAAAAAAAAAGGGATTGGCTAGCCGCCCTAATAGACGGGTATCCTCGAATACGAATGGTCAGGTTCATATATATATATATATATATATATATATATAAAGGGCTTATTGATATTTTTTATTGGCGCTATATAAAGATTGAAAAATAAAAACTAACAAGCGGGCAAAAAATAAACTGCCCAACAAAGAAATAGAACTTGTGTGGCACGTTTAACCCGAGACTGAAGATTGAGAATTTTAAGCTAAGGATATTTCTTTATAGTATTTACATTGTTAGGACTGTGGTCCTTATTCTTATTGCCATATTCACGACGCTTCGGCTGTTGTACGCTCTTGATTTCTTCAGATTATTAGAATTTAGAACTGGAACATTTATTTCGTTCACTAAGGCCACATAACTCAGTGGATAAAAGTGTTGGTTGGAGCCAGTGACTTGACCCGAAGAGCTGTGAGTTCAGTACCTAGCTACGGCAGGGGTGTGAAAAAACTTGGAGAGTTGAGTTAAAGGGGTATAACTAAGACACCCGGAAGAGGCATGGCACGTGAAACTAGAACCCTGAGTAGAATTTTAGATCCGAAACTGATAGTCCTATATAGAGATGATGGACTAAAAAAGAAAATCATTAGGGCTTTTAAATTAGTAGGGTTTAGGATTGAGATTTCTTCTAAACTTAAAATAGTTGATTATCTAGACAAGCCCTTAACCTCAATTATAAAGCTGTTAAACCGTACCATAAAGACAATGAAACCCCCATCTATATTAATGTTAACTCTAACCACCCCTATACCATTGTGAGACAGATAGCCACCAGTATAGTATTTTAAATTATCAACTCTCATGATAACTATATTTTAAGCAATTTCTATGGGATAAACAACAAATTTGGTATTGAACCTTCCTACAATTGCAGAGATAAAGAAATTTGTCTGCTTGAGAGTAAATGCAGATCTACTAGGGTTAAAATACCATGCCACTATTTCCCGCAAATAAAATATGTTAAATTATAATGTTTACATTGGAATTTCCGCGAGGGAATGGAAGCAGAGATTATTTACCCATAAGCAGTCTTTTACCAACCCTAAACTAAAACAGAAGACAGCTCTTTCAAGAATATTTTGGGAATTGAAGGAGAAATGTCTGAACCCACAAACAGACTGGAACATTATAGGTTCCGCTCATACTGCTAATAGTCTTAGAGAAAGGTGTAACTTATCTTTAGAGAAAAAAAGCAGAATAATAAAAAACAATAATCAAAGCAAACTATTGAATCAAAGGAATGAAATAGTTTTAAAATGTTGACATAAAAAAAAATTTAAATTTCCATAATATAGATTTTACTTTATTACCTTAAAAACTCTTCAAATGACGAATGTATAAATATTTCTAATTTCTGCATTTCCATTTTTTCACTATATTAATTATATCTTATTATTTTTCCCCTATTCTAAGAACTCTCTTTCCTTTTATCACTTACACCTCTTTATCTATATTTTATAAAGATTTTTAAATATAACTTTGTATTGTTTTTTTTAAAAGACTTGTTTATTATTTAACTTATTTTAATGTTTTTTAATGTATAATTTTTCGTATTATATTTTTAAATATATATTTTGTATTCTTTAACATAACAATTTTTTTTAATAATAATTTTTTTTTAAAATATATTTTTACTTAAGCCTAATATAAATTATCTACATATAACATATTTTAAGTTCTTAGATATATCTTGTTTTTAACTGTAATTTTTCTTTGGAAGACTATTTTTACGTAGGAATTTGTTTTTATAACCTAACTTCATCTATATAATTTTTTGGAAATGGATAAAATCTGTATTAATTTTTCGACGGCTGTCACAGTTAAATTTCTAATTCCGACATGAACTCAGTCTATACACCGGGGTTGAATAAGACTGACGAAACTTTCATTGGTTGAAATAGATCTAACCTTATATGAGGTAGTTTTGTTGTGTAATGCATATATATGTTTTGTGTAATACATACATATATATATATATATATATAATAATCGACTCTTCCGTCGAGATTCGACGTATGAGGGTCAAGCAGATCAGTTTCCAGGAAACCAACAGCCCGACACCGGCACACGAGATTTGATTATAGTGGTGAAGGTCTCGTGCAGGACCATCCACACTTTTTGAAGGGACGAATACAGAGACCTGGTGCACCGAATGCCACAAGGTTCCCAAACGACCCTCCGCAGGTTTTGAATTCAGAGTTGTCCTTCTCCTAGACCAGTTGACATCCAAGGCTATAGAACCCAGTCTGTCCTGCTATTTTACCCATAGCTGGAGGGAGAGGAAGAGGACTCATACGTTTCCCAACAGTATTAGCACGTAAGTGAATGTAATGGACTCGACTAGAATTCGAACTCGTCTCTGCGATTCCTCAATCCAAGCCGCTATCCATTACTCCACCGTATATATGCGCCGGGTGTAACAGCAAAATTGTCCAAAATGGTGTCCAAATGGTGTAACAGCATGGGATAATTGTCCAGCCCAAAATAGCTTCAAATAGCTGCGTGTATGGATCAGTCTTCAAGCTCGATTTTGGAACCATGTCATTGCACTCAGTTTGAAAGTTGGGGTTTCGCCTGTTCAATAACGACAAAATATTTTTCCAAATCGTTACCGTTTTTTCAGGAACAGAGTTTACAAGATTAAGTTTCGGTTCAAAATCACAACTTTGGAATTTAACTCGGCTAATGACTGAAAAAACTTATTACACAGCCTTATAAAATTTATAAGTTACTGAAGCTTTACAAATTGTATATGGACAAGATGAATGGCACGTGCAAATTGCTACTCATTTATTGTGCTATCAAATTTACTTCAAAGGGAAATTATACAGAACAATATGGCTATAATATGATGTAACTGATATATATAAAACAGAGGATGTTTGTCTGTCTGTCTGTCTTTGATACCTTTTCACACGAGATGCACCCAACCGATTTTGACCAAACTTGGTACATACATTGTACAATGTAAGAGATTGCTTCTTATTTTTTTTTAAAAAAATCAATAATTGATAAAGCCGATCAAAAATTAAGATTAATTTTCGATTCAAAATCGTAGCGTTTGAATTTAATTCCGGTAATCAGTGAAAAACTTATAACACACTTTATACAATTTATAATTTACTGAAGCTTTTCAAATTGTATATGCAAAAGAAAGTAACGTTAATATTTAACTAAAGTATGTATGCAGAAAAGGTCATATCCTGACTTAGTTTCCAAAAGATAAAACAAACAACTTTTTGTACAAGTTTCATTAAAAAAAACGACTGATAAGGTAATGAAGGTAAGCTTTTGACTTACATTATTTACATTATTTGGACTGTTATTCTAATTTTCATTGTCATACTCACACAGTTTCGGTCGTTGTATACTCCAGTCTTCTTCAGGTGATCGGAATTTCGAACCAAAACGTTTGCCGTGCCTCTTCCGGATTGTCTCAGTTATTCCCCTTTAATTCAACTCTTCAAGATTTTTTATTAGTTCAGTATATAAAGCAATAATTTTAGGCTTACCTTTTGATAAATAGTATTCACGCAAATTTTTGTAGAGCTCGGCTTCCATTGTCCTTGGCCTCTCTTATTATTAAAGACGAACTACCGTCGTTCAGGAATTGTATTAATTCAGCGAACACGGTCGCATTTTTCATAAAATCATCATCCCCACCCCTCTCCTGGTCGACTTTGCAAAGGATGGTGTCATGGAGTTATTGTATTCAGAGATAGCCCAAAAACTTCGTCTCCCATAATTTATATCTCGATTCATTCCCGTCAAAATAAATCGTGATCTGGGCTTCATAACCAATGTTACAAATTCATGACGGTCGTCCTCGAGTATAGAATCCAGAGGTTGGTAGTGAATATTTCGGAGACAGTAGGGAAGCGTACTTTAGGTTCGCAGTGGATATCGCAGCAAAGTAGAAGAGCGTAGTTCTTCCGTCTGTCATGTTCGCCTGACAAGTTGGCTCTGGTCATTCCGGTAGGAAAACAAAGATGGCCGCCTTTATACACGACGGATACAATGTTCTGCGGCTTCTGATTGGTCAACCTTCTATTGGTAGACTATAAAGGGAATTAAGTCACTAGTTATATAGTATATATACAAAAAAAACTGTAACACAGCACAGCTGTAGCCTTGTATTGAACTCACAATTCGTTGGGTCTAGTCATTAGATCTAAGTACCACCTTTA
This sequence comes from Acanthosepion pharaonis, assembly GCA_903632075.3. NCBI lineage: Eukaryota > Metazoa > Mollusca > Cephalopoda > Sepiida > Sepiidae > Acanthosepion > Acanthosepion pharaonis. Next base: position 481,085 of record CAHIKZ030000189.1, on the reverse strand, counting down.
TATACTGGGCTATGTGCCCTTGAGGAAACGTTGTGAATATGCCAATGAAGATGAGGATAACAATCCGAATAATGTAAATAATCATAATACCTCATCACGGAGATGTTCGAAATTCCGACTATCTGAAGAAGGCTGGAGCGTACAAAGGTCGAAACATTGTAAATATGACCATGAAGATGAAGATAACAGTACGAATAATGTAAATAATATAAGGAATAATGTACCCGATCTCAGAGATATAGACAGGTAAGCTTTTTATGTAGTCTGTTTTATGTTCGTATAAGTTTTTCTTTTCTTTTTTGTGTCGTGTGTAAAAATTGTCTGAATGTTATGTATGTCCGAGTGATTTCGGTTATTCGTTTATAGAAAATTCTAAAGAAACTACTGTGTCCAGAAAGTGAGGGACCCGTTATATATTGATTGTAATGTAGAATTGATCCCCAAATTTATATCCACCTTATAATTTCTTTTTTGTTTATTAAATTCTGATTAGGTATGTATCCGCTCCTTCCCCCTAGCTATGGATTAATTAGTAACACTTCTATCACTAAAATCATCATTATCTATAAAAAAAAAACTTTTTTATTCCATATTTACTTCATTTTATTTTTTTCTCTCCTTCTCAGTATTAGATATGTTCCCCTATCGTCAGGTTCGAACTCCTCTCTGATCTTTTAAACAGGTGTAAATGGTTATCCCTTGCTTCCTGTTTAAGTTTAAGTTTCCGGTTCCTTCTAAAATCTACTTCAGCTCTATATGTCTAAGGATTTTCCTTTCCTGCGCTAATATATCTTCAGACAGTAGCATGGTAAAAAAAATATCTATCTATCTATCTATCTATCTATCTATCTATCTATCAGCTGTTCAGCTGACTCTGCCCTTCTCTAAGTTGGATTTAACTTGTCTCCCTCTTTCGAATTTGGATTTATCTATCTCAGCCCTATCTATCTATCTATCTATCTATCTATCTATCTATCTTAGCCTTATCTATCTATCTATCTATCTATCTATCTATCTATCTATCTATCTATCTATTCCGGTTTGTTCATTATCTATCTATCTATCTATCTATCAAGGTCTGTTCAGATCTATCTATCTATCTATCTATCTATCTATCTATCTATCTATCTATCTAAGTTCAAATCTATCTATCTATATATCTAGGTCTGTTCAAATCTATCTATCTATCTATCTATCTATCTATCTCAGTCTATTCCTTCTATCTATCTATCTATCTATCTATCTATCTATCTATCTATCTAGGTATCCATCTCGCTCGCTGATGGATTTATCTATGTATGTATCTATCTAACACAGCCTGTCCATCTCTCTCTCTCTTTCTCTCTCTTTCTCTCTCTCTCTCTATCTATCTATCTATCTATCTATCTATATATATATATATATATATATATATATATATATATATATATATATATATATGTATCTAAGTTCAATTTAAGTTGGAATCAATAACAAATTTGTGGAACTCGTTTGGGAGAAACAGTTAGTTGTCTGTCAGTATATCTATCTTTCTATCTATCTATCTATGCATGTGCTATATCTATCTATCTATCTATCTATCTATCTATCTATGCATGTGCTATATCTATCTATCGATCTATCTATCTATCTCATCATGTTCAGCTCACTCTGTGTGTCTCGTAGATATTATGTGGATTATTTTTTGCATGTTGCAGATAAACATACTTTAGATTCTTTAAAATGGATTCAATAAAGTTTGTTGATGTAATGTTTTTGTTTCCTCTCGTCTTTTTAACAGCCACACAAAAAAACTTATTCGCGAATATGAACAAGGATCCTATCCAAAATACGTAGACAGACCGTGTTTAAATTATTTAACGAAACCTGTCTGCGTGAAACCCAGGGTCACAAACTCACATCTATCCAACCAAATATGTTAGCTCTATCTCTGATATTGAGCGCTTTCTAATAAAGTACCATATATATAATATATAAATAATTATACATATATATATTTATTTATATTTATATACACTTTTCACACACACACACACACACACACACACACACACACACACACACACACAGATATATATATATATATATATATATATATATGCTAATTGATAACGTATCTAAGCAACAGTGTCATCGTCGTCTTCAAAGTAACCATCTTGTGAACAGCGAGACTTAACCCAACTAACATTCAAACTCCTCCCTGATCTTTTAATCAGGAGTAGAGGGTTATCCCTTGCTTCCTGTTTAAATTTGGGTTTCCGGTTCCTTCTAATATCTACTTTAGCTCTATACGCCCAAGGACTATCCTTTCCTGCGCTACACAGTAACCTGGTAAAAAATATGTAAAATATTTTCTGGCTTTTAATAATATGCAAAGGGTTGATAAGCCGTAAAAAGCGAATCAATCACGACTTGCTTGGGAGGGAAACGATCAAAAAATAAAAATTGAAATGGGCCATATAAAAAAATTCGCAGGGATATAGGTTTCATCGTTAACATGTCAACGAAAACGTTCCGCCTATGAAAAATGGAGTGGAGACTCAAACATGAAATGAAAAACAAACTGGCTTCTTTTGTAAATGTTTTAATATTAATTCTGAACGCAGATGGAATAGTTTAACGATCGCTTAAGAAATAAAAAACAGTTATTGTCAATGTTATATTTTTCAACTTTGACGAAGCAATTAAAATGTAAGATGGACCAGAATTCGCTGAAATATGTCAGTCCGCTGAGAGAACAGTAACTCATGGCTTGCTCGAACATGCTAAAACGTTTTTTCGGTTTTTGAAATTTGTGTTTCAAACTTGTAAGATATTGTTGTTCGGCAGTAAAATTATTCTCTGAACAAAACCAAATTGTCTTCAAATTAATGACTTTTCGCCATTAACATGACAATGTCGCTTCGTATTTATCGAAGCCGTAAACATTTCTATATATACAGGCCGTGTGGAGATTTTCGAAGATAAGATCGCAAAAGCATAAACAATGTTCCCCCAAATTTAAGAGGGAATTAAAACATGAAAAGCCTTTCTTAATGGAAATAAAATGGAAAAATTGAAAAATGAGTATATGTCGATATAGCGTTTTTGAATTCAATTGAATAATAGGCAACAATAATAAGATGTAGTAAAACTAGTAATAAAATAATATGTATTGAAAATGCTTCACCTAAAAAGCAACACTAAGATTATGGAACAAAACTAATAATAAAATAATAATAGTGAAAATGCTACGTCTCCAGATCTATGACGTTTTCCCCTACGCGAACGCAGGCTCGAATCCTGCCGGAGAGCATATATTTTCGTCTAATAAGATTTCTCGAATATTAAAAGCGCCGGTAAACAAAAATAAATAAATATAATGTTTAATAAATAAACAGGGCGTCTACTCAAATACGTGTATCCACTAAATATAACGTTTAAGTAATAAAATCTGTCTGATTAATAACTAAAAAATTCATGCCTTTCTTCATATATATATATATATATATATATATATATATATATATATTAATAATAAAATTATTCGTTATCCGTATACAATTTCCAAGGCATATAGATCGGTTAAGAGCTCTATGTCAAAAAGACAGAACAAAACAGGTTTGGTTTAAAGTTCTAAAGGTCTAAAGATTTGAAGCCGTGTTTTATCGACTTCAATGAAATAAAATATCACCTCTGTTTTTTAGTATTTATTTGTCATTATAATATATATATATATATATATATATATATATATATATATATATATATATATATATATATTGAAAATTATAACATGAATATGTTTGTGATTTTATAACATATTTATGTTATAATTTTCAAATAAATAACTATATTATTTCTACACTGTCTGTATTCAGCACTCTTTTAAGAATAGTATTTATTGGTTATTGAAATTTATTCCGTATACACCAATCCTATACTTATATATATATATATATATATATATATATATATATATATATATATATATATATTGTTTATTAATTATTTGCTCTTGAATAATAAATACAATGAGATCATTTTGTGGATAAGTTTTAATATTTTTTTATATTTGGAGACAATTGTATTAAATAACAGCAGGTTTTATATATATATATATATATATATATATATATATATATATATATATATATATATATATATATATATATATACATTTACCGGCCTGAATGTCCGAGGAATTTCGTAGAAAATATGTGTCTACCGACAGAAATCGAACCTGCCTCCTACAAGGAACCGTCAATTAATGTGACGTGCTACACCTGTCAGCGACAGAGAAAGCGTCTGGTCAGCAGTCTGAATTTCTGTTTATAAACAGCAAATCTTTGACGATCTTTTCCGAACGATCATATCTGCTTGCGAAACATAACTTAACGTAAACACTGAAAACATATGAAATGGATTAACTCCGACAATTATTTAATATATTTTCTGTTTATACGTTCTTTTAATAAATACAATTTTATGTAAATGGTCTTTTTTTTACCGGGATCAACCCTCGAGAAATTTCGTAGAAAATATGTGCCGACGTTTCTTCGTTTGTGGCTAAATGGTTAACAGAACATCAGATGCTGGTTCACACTGGGGTTAATCGTTCGATTTCTGTCGGAGCAGCATATATATTTTCTACGAAAATTCTCGAGCATTCAGTGTAATTAATACTTTTTATTAAAATAAAAGACAGTAATTACTTATATTGTATCCATTAAAATATATCATAAACAGAAAATATCTCTCTCACTCTCTCTTTTTCTCGGTATATATATATATATATATATATATATATATATATATATATTACAATGAATCATTCCTACAAAAAGTAGATTAGTAAATTAGGATGACTGAATGTACAGTTGAAAATACTTTCGTGTAAAAGAAAGACCTTATACAGTTTATAATTTTAAAAAACAAGGATCATGACATTCATGGAGTGATTTGTATGTTAATGCACCTTTAAAATTTTGTTTGCGAAGTGTTTTCGCCATTTTATATCATTAACTTTACTAACCTACTTTTTGTATGAATGATTCATTGTAATATAAATTGAACTGCACCACATATTTGATTTAAAAGAACTGATCCGACGTGCAAATTTTCGGGATAACAACTGAGACATTACTCTATTTATTCAACAATTTAGTTCATGTCACATTGACTGATAAACTCCTATAAAAAAAAAATTCTCAAATTGCCATATTAGTGAAAAAAACGCACTCTCTTAAATTTTCAAAAAAATTCAACCTTAGCGTTGCGACTGCACGTTTCAAAAGTTTGTATCCGTTAACAACACATTTAAAAAAAAGAAAAAACATTTCGATTCGCATTTAATTTTTTAGTCTCGGATGCTACCTAAATTTTACAAAAAACAAAATAATTTCCATGCCTTAGGATGACTGAATGTACAGTTGAAAGTACTTGCGTATTATAGAAGACCTTATACAGTTCATAAGTTTTAAAAACAAGGATCATAACATTCATCGAGTGATTTGTAGGTTAATGCAACTTTAAAATTTTGTTTGCAAAGTGTTTTCGCCATTTTATATCATTAACTTTACTAATCTACTTTTTGTATGAATGATTCATTGTAATATAATATTGAACTGTACCACATATTTGATATATATATATACATACACACACACACGCACACAGATGTAATAATCCATTAGTATATAATCCAAGTGAATCCTAATAATATCAAATATTAAAACTGATCCCCAAAGACAGCTCAATGTATTTATATATGAGCATATATAAATAAACAAATTACATAGAATAGAAATTCAAAATTACCCATTTGTAATAGGCAATTTTGAATTTCTCTTCTATGTAATATATATATATATATATATATTCACAACATCGCCCACGTGACGACGACGTGATCATATTTAAAAGGAACGCTAATCTTATAAAAAATTTCAATTATCTCTTTGCATTGGTCTTGCTATTATGTCCATCTTCTTTTTCATGTTGAATTGAATATGGTCTAATGTTAATTATGTTTTATGAATATGTCCTGAAGATGGTCTATTAGGCCGAAACGTCCGACAGTGAAATTATATTAACATTAAAACAGCATAATTGCATATTAGAATTTTTGTTTGTTTTTTCCGTATATTTTTCTTCATATATATATATATATATATATATATATATATATATATATATATATATATATATGAGATAAAGATATGTATATATTTATATAAATATATATAATATAAATATAATATAAATGTATGAGAAAGTGGAAAAAGTTTACCTGTGACGCGTTTCGTCCTTTCTGACTTCACCGGAATAAAATCTGTTGGTACGACTACACATGCGTACGAACGAGGGATGCTGGGAATTTTAAACTGAAAAAACAAAAGTTTTCATTTATAATCTACCCGATTCCATTTAGATTGCCCATCGTGACGAGACTGATAACAGTTTTGACTTAAAAATGATACTTTGATCAAAGGTGAAAACAATTCACTCCGACGAAAATATATAGAGAGTGCCTTGATTGCGAGGTCAACTACTGCAAATTTGCGCCCGAGCGATCACAATATTTCACTATTCCTGGCAGATCATCTATTATCACAGTGTGGGGATATCTACTAACAAAATGATGGAAGCAAAAAGAAAAAGAATCTAGGTGAAATTGGCTTTATTATATATCAAAACAAAAAAAAATTTAATTCCCAGCACCCCCATATATATTTTTAATTCCCATCGCCATACATATATATATATATATATATATATATATATATATATATATATATATTGTATATATTTAACATATTAATCTCTTCTATCGTAGTCAAATGCATACTAATAATAAACAAGATGAAAATATACTAAAAAAAATAGTAAATACTAATATATCTACAACAGATCCTAGCAAAAAAATTAGGTTAATCGTATACTACACTAAATCTGGTTTATCCAACTTAACTATTCGCAATGATTCTTCCCCCACCCCATTGGCGATTTGCAAAAAAACAACATAGTTTACAAATTAAAGTGCCCTTTGGGAGATTGTATCTCCAATGTATTAAATAATATTTATGTTGGTTACACCAGAAACTCGATTTCACAGGGGGTAAACTCTAAATTTAAAAGATAGCTCTAACATTTTTAGACATTTAAAACCACATACCCGCCGGCGTACTCAATTCTGGAAAATCCTTGTTGACAACCCAACTATACTTAAATATGAAAACAATTAACAAACAATAAAAATTCTTGAAGCTATATACATATCACAGTTTAAACCTAACCTGAACAAAATAAACTATGAAATCTCCACAAATATTCTTAAATGCCTCTAATTGATAACAGAAGCCATTGGTTTATACCAACGGCTTCTCATACTTAATACTTTTCGTTTTTCACTCTCACGTGGTCATGTGTGACGTCACGATCTGCGACGTGATTTTCGCTTCCGCGTCTTGTATATAAGAGTTTGTCGTTACTTTGAAATTTTTCAAGCAGCAAGGGCGGACTATCATTGTGCTTTCGTTTGTATGTTGTTTGATTTATTGAAGTTGTCATCTTTGATAATGGATTATGTAAGCCAAAAGCTTAGATTGGATTTAAACATGCATCAATATGGTGTTTTCCTTTCGTCTTTCAACGATAATGTTATTAAGCTTATCAGACAATATGAAAGCAACTTACTTAAAATAAATAGACAAAACTTGTCTATATTATTTAATAAACATGCATTAATATATATATGTGTGTGTGTGTGTGTGTGTGTGTGTGTGTGTGTGTGTGTGTATTTGCGGCCTGACAATTGCACCTAGCATGAAACACAGCCTGTCGCCTCTGAGTGTTAACTTCACTGTTCACTTTTCTATTCATATTTACATACGCTCTATCTCTGATATTGAGCACTTTATCCCGTAAATATAGCATACCTTAAAACTATATATATATATATATATATATATATATATATATATATATGAGGAGAGAAAGGAATTAAACACCTTGTTTAATAATATTTCAATAGCTGGGCTTGTTTCATACAGTCCCCTCTTCATCGCAGACAAAATCACACCACTCGGATCAGAGTCGATATTTAAAAAAAAAAAAAACTTATGCTAATTGCTATCATTCGGTGTAATTTTAGGTATATAAAAAAATGGCCGCTTTATTTTCGACGCTGTTAAAAAAAAAAGAAATTAAATTACGCGCTAAAATGTATCGGATATTTTCACTTTAGATTATTTTTCGTTCTTCAAAATCTGTCTTATTTATTGGTGTAATTTTTTTTACAATCGCTATGGCACCTTCTATGTTTTGTGTTTTTTAAGCTGTTTTTCAGATGCCGAACTCATTCTTTATGTTTTAGTTTCATTTTACTTTTTTTTTTTTTTCTTATCGGATAAATTTTTGCTATCTTTTGACAGACTGGTAATTCTGTCAACAATTCTCGTGGAAGTACACTTGATTAAAAGCCATTGACATTGGATTAAGTTTTATGTCGACACTTAAAAACAAAACAATATAGCCTTCACATAACTCGTTAATAAAACTTTATCCACACTATTTACACTTTTCGGACTATCGTCCTCATCTTTGTCGCCATATTTATCACATCTTTCTCGCCATATTTATCACAACGTTTCGGACGTTGTACGCTCCGGTTTTCATCACGTGGCTGGAATGTCGAACCGAACCCTTTATTTCACTCACTGGGGGAGCAAAAAGAAAAAGAATCTAGGTAATTTTGAAACGGCTTCTCATACTTAATACTTTTCGTTTTTCACTCTCACGTGGTCATGTGTGACGTCACGATCTGCGACGCGATTTTCGCTTCCGCGTCTCGTATATACGAGTTTGTAGTTACTTTGAAATTTTTCAAGCAGCAAGGGCGGACTATCATTGTGGTTTCCTCTGTGTGTTGTTTGATTTATTGAAATTGTCATCTTTGATAATGGCTTATCTTAGCCGAAAGCTTAGATTGGATACACGCTGATTCTAGTTCCATGTGCCATGTCTAATGGATGTCAGTTATCAGTTATCGCCTGTTAATTCCCCTCTCCAAGTTCTTCACCGTCTTAACCATTGAACTCACCCTCTTTGGGTCCTGTCACTGGATCTAACTAACGCCTTTATCCACTGTGCAATTTGTCGTTGAGGACATCTGTGTATGGATTTCTGGGACTTATAAAACTAATGTCTTCAGCAGCCTTCAGAGAGTCGACCATGTTGTGGGCGTGCTTGTTGGTCTTGGCCTCGATCACACCCCAGAAGAAATAGTCAAGAGGGTTGCAGTCAGGTGAAGAGGGCGGCTACAAGTCCGGCGACCAGTGGTGAGGAACATTGTTGAGCAGTCACGTGTGCAGGAGCGGAATCCCGCTGAAAGACGTCCAGTGGCGATCTCGTTCATCCAGGGCTTCACCACGCTCCTCAGCAGCTCCTGGTAGATCTCAGCGGTGACTCCCGGGCCCTTTTGAAAGAACGGAGCCATGACGTCCCCTCGCTGTAGACGAAGCCAAGGGCCATGATGGAGGAGGGAATCTTCGTATGCTTCACGACGGGAACCTCTTCGATGTCTTTGCAGATCCACCTGTCGTTCTGCCTGTGGCTCGTCTGGTCCTGGATGAAATTCTTTTCACCAGAGAAGAACCTTAGAATCCCGGCAGACACGTGCTTGAGCTCGTTCAGCAAAGCCTCCGCCTTGACCTTCCTCGACTCCTTGGAGGCATTCGTGATGACAATGCGGTGAGACTTGCAGTAGGAAGAGTAACCAATGTTCTCCTTGATCGTTCGGGAGATCGTCGACTCGTGACAATCCATGTCAGCGGCGATCTTGGCGTAGCTCTGGCTTCGATCATTGTCGACTGTCTCCTTGACGTCGGCGACGAACGTGTCGGTCCTAACGGCCGAAGAACGAACGTTGTAGGCCTTTCGTTTGGCAGTAAACTCGTATTTGTTCTCACACGCCTTCCTCCAAATGTCCATGGTCCACTTGAACCCAAACCAGGCCATCACTTCCGCAGGTTTCTTCCCGACGTGAAAAGAAGCTACTACCGCTGCTCTGCGCTCATATTCCATCCTGGAAAAGGGTAGAGAGAAAAGCGTTAGTTAGCTGTCAAACTGTCGGGTATCTACATATACAACTTTTGTTTTTATTGCCTATTTCGTTTTCTTTTTGTTAAGTGTCGGATTTTCCTGTAGAAACCGAAATGTGTAAATTTTTTTAAAAAAAGTTGTATTTATTCAATCAGTGCCGAGACAATAGTCTGACCATGTGTTAGTGCAGTCGTAAAGAAAATGGTTCGTCTTTATTTAAACATTTCCTACCACACCCCGAATGAATATATCAATTGTATATTCTTTAACCTTCCAGAGAAAAATATGTCGATGAAGAGTGGGTATGTTGATGATATATACTACATCGAAAAAGTTGGGGATACCCAGAATTTCTTTTAAAAAAAGTCTTAAAATGATATATTTTTGTATTTCTTTAGAGAAACAGATTTTTCGTTGGTTGATCGGTAAATGAATGTCAGATGTTTCCTTACAGGGAAACGGCTAATATTGCCATTACCACTGCCAAAAGAATATACCAATAGAAAACAGCGTTTCTATTTTGTCTCCAGAGACAAATATATCTACGATGTGGCAATGGTTATGCTCATATGATAGATATTCATCATCGCTATAAGACTAGAACTTGCTCTTGAACAAAGTATCGAGTATTCTTTACCAAGTGTTGCCAAGACAAAGGACTCAAGGTAAACTGTTCCGAAACAGAAACTATGACGTGGAACTCGGTTGAAGAAGGAGAAAAGGAAATTGAACATAGAACTTGCGCCAGAATTAGTTTCTCTCAACACCGCTGATACCTACAAAACCGAAAACATCGACCTGAAATCCTAGTCATATTCTTAAATATAGCCTCGACAGATCGAAACTTTCATATGGATGTCAAGCATGGCTCCAAACGCGTTCAGACATATCTAAACTGTCAGTCTTATACAACCGCTTTCTAAGATCAATTATTAAAAATGGCTTTGAGCGAGTGAATTTGAACGAGAATAGATATGTCGCCTACTCATCATAAAATTTCAGAGTATGGAATTAATAAACATTAAGCACTTGGAACACATCGGTGTATGGATCAGTTATAACAAATTTCCTATAAAAGATACAGAAATTGAACGTAGACGAAACTGCTCGAGGAGATGTAGTTTTGTCCAAAACCAAAAGTTGCTTCAGAGTAATATATATATAAGTAATTCATCGAACCTGAATGAAATCTCAACAGAATGCAGAAAACACTGGACGGTCGTTTCGTCCTATATTTGGAACTCATCAGCAGTGCGCATCCACTACCGAGAATTGAAACCCGGACAGTTACGTTATCAAGCAAATGTCATACCAACGCATCCAGTCCTGTGCTTTCTGCATTCTGTTGAGGTTTCTTTCAGACTCGATGAATTACTTAATTATAATTATCAAATCCTCGTAATAATTTCTATCATTTGTATATCATTGCTTGAACCGGCTTCTAATGCTCAAGTTTGAGCGGCTTGGTGATAGTAGTCGTGGTTCCTGGGGGCACAGTCCTATGGTTAAAGAGAATCTTAGTTGAGTTCCACCACGGAATATGTGAGCGAGAGGCGCTATATTGAGTCTGATTTGCAACCTCTGCGTTGTTCCGAGGCCCGTTGGAACAGTTGGTATGATGTTTGTTTGATAAACTAACTGTCCGGGTTTCAATTCTCGGTAGTGGATGCGCGCTGTTGATGAGTCCCAAATAGGACGAAACGGCCGTCCTGTGCTTTCTGCATTCTGTTGAGGTTTCTTTCAGACTCGATGAATTTATTAATTATAATTATCAAATCCTCCTAATCATCTTTATTTTTATATATATATATATATTAGCCTAAGAACACAAGTCATGTCCTTAAATAGCCTCTGTTACATTATACTTCTCTTACTTCTATATACCATAATTGTGGCTTTCTACAGCTTCCTATCGATTGTGGCCCATAGTGGCTTTTTTTCCTTATCGCAAGCCTCCTGCCTTCCGTTCCATTATCTGTTCACGCAGGCAGGTAGAAAGCCGCAGATTTCCCCTATCTCTGTTGTCCTGCGTATGTTCTGTGAGGTTCATATTCTCCAAACCCTCCTTCCTCATTATGCGTCCAAGAAATTTCAAATGTCTCATTCTTATACAACGTGCATAAAAGTCTTATTTTGCTAACATTATCTTTATTTATTGTTGTTTCCTCGGAGCAAGGAACGACTTGGAAATGGTAACGCCTCCAAAATAGAACTGCGTTGATTTCATCACTATAGGAAACCTTTTATCCTTCTTGTTGCTTACTCGATCCGTTCATGGAATTCTCATTATCCTTCTGTAGAGCCACCTTTCAGCTGCCTTTATTTTCTCTTCATCTGCGGGAAAATTGTCTAGAATTCACTATCACGCAAGAGGATTGATATCGCATAGTAGTTCATCACTCTTTTCTTTGTTTCCGACAAAATTTTCCTGTTTCTTTATACTTACCTTAGCTTTTAGAAGGCATCTTTCGCTTTCTCCATGCGCCTTCAGATTTCAGAGCTGCACTTTGTGTCCTCTGTTGAAGCCCTTCCCAGATATTTAAACTTCTGCACTTGTTTGATGTGGGCCTGCCTCGAAGACCAAGATAGTCATGTTCCATCATCGCAGATCTGACCCCGAACGGTCACCAGTCAGGATGAACGGAAGTCCCTCGGGGTTGCACCGTTCCTTGAAAGACTAATGGGCCACAAAATCGCACCCCACCTCAAGTGGAACTCGTACATTCATTGCTAAGGATGCATGTAAAATGATCAGCTCCCTGCACTGCTCTAGTAAGTACCTGACGCTACCGTCACAAGAGCCAGACCAGACCAGACCCAAAATGGAGTACTGCTGTCATCTTTGGGCGGGAGATTCCCAGACCTTACTCTCCAGTCTTGAGAAAGCGTTCCTGGGTCCCTGTGGGTGACGAATTATTCTCCACCCTCTAACCTTTCTACCACAGGCGGGACGGGGCAAGTCTCTCGCTCATCTATGACTACTTGCACGGTACGTGCTCGGACGAGCTAAATTCCCGGGTCCCGCCAGGTCTATCCTTTACGGCAAGGATCAGGCATGCTACCTACATAGTAGCAAGCCATCCACATTCCCTTCATATTCCATCGATCAGTTGTAGGTTCTATTTGAGCAGGTTCTCGCGAACCACTGACCTGTGGAACCGATTCCTGACAGGATGTTTATCCGATCACTACAATCTTACCCTGTTTAAGACTAGGGTTAATCGTTATCTCACACACGTATACACACAAGTCGCCTCCCTAACGTAATCCTCTAAATCGATTCATCCCCGGGCTGTGTAATGGGGGAACCTTACTGTAAAAAAAAAAAAAAATCTCTAAGTCCTTCTTCGCGTCTTAGGATTTTTCTCTTGCTGACTCCCATGCATTCGGACGACGCATATTTTCTATGAAAATTTCTCGGATATTCAGGCCGGTAAATGTCGTTAATACTGTTTATTATAATCAGAGAATTTATTTAAATATTTGTATCTATAAAAAAAAAGTATAAACATAAAAAAATGTCTTAAAATAATTGTCAGGCTTTGTCCATTTCATAATGTGTGACGTCATTTATTTACATTTGGATACGCATCGAGCAGATATGAATGTATCAGGGAGAATTGTAGATTAAAGACAGTAAAATCGACCTTACTCGCCGAAACGCTCCCCTGTGGCTCAATCGGTAAAGCACGTCAGGCTATATGACGGTTCCTTATAGGATACAGGTTCGATTCCTGTCGGAGGATGCATATCTTCTATGAAAATTTCTCGAACATTCAGGCCGGTAAATGTCGTTAATACTGTTTATTATAAACAGAACATTTAGTTAAACATTTGTATCTTTAAAAAGAACGTATGAACATAAAAAAGTTTTAAAATAATTGTCAGGCTTTGTCCATTTCATAATGTGTGACGTCATTTGTTTAGATTTGAATACGCATGGAGTAGATATGAATGTACCAGAGGAGATCATGGAGAATTATAATTTAAAACAGTAAAATCGACCTTGCTAACCGAAACGCTCCTCTGTGGCTAAATCGGTAAAGCACGTCAGGCTTTTTGACGGTTTCGTATAGGATACAGGTTCGATTCCTGTCGGACGACGCATATTTTCTATGAAAATTTCTCGGACATTTAGGCCGGTAAATGTCGTTAATACTGTTTATTATAAACAGAGGATTTACTTAAATATTTGTATCTATAAAAAGAACGTATAAACATAAAAAAATGTCTTAAAACTTTCTTTAATAAATTGTATAGCAGTTTCGTATTCTTTCTGTGTGACTACCATCAACAGTGTCATCTGCCTATCTTATATAGAAACATATAATATCTCCTTTTTTTGGTATTTAACATTTTCTATTAAACCATATCCGTTATCGTATTATTTTCATTAGTTCCCCCTTAAGCTATACGCGCGAGTCTCTCGTGTGCATATGTATGTTTCGTGTGCTGTCGTATATACATGTATTATCGTAACGTTTACTAGAGTATAGCTGTCAGCTTAGTTTTGTCTTGTCATCTGTCCATTCAATGAACTAATGTCATATTAACTCTAATAGTCATTATGTCTTTTTTTTAACTTTGCCGCCATTAATTTCTTTTGGCGCCAATTTTTTTTTTTTTTCTAAATAACTCGTCTGGATGAAGCCAGCGCTATGGCATCTTCTATTTAAATATTTGGAATGTAGTTTACTTCTACCTTGTCTAAACGTTAAAACTCATTTCTTGCGACGTTAATGGCATTTTCTTGAGAAGCAGTTGCAGAATCCCCGTTGGTACTCGTCTAAAAGTCGATTTCGTTATCCTTCTGTTAAAAGTTGAAAGTTGAAATGATTGTAGGAACATCATTCCAAAGAGATTGAAATTTAGTTGGAAATAAAAAAAATGTAATAGAGTTACTGTAGGTTGTGTTTATTTATTTATTTATTTTTTATTTATTTATTTTTTTTTTATTTATTTATTTATTAATTTATTTTTGTTAAGGTCGCGTTGTTTTACGAATATCACTTCAAATTTATTTCGAATGACATCGATTATTCGCTTGAAAGGAGAAGAAAATATTGTCTCCAAACTCAGATATTGATCTGTCATAATGACAGATTTATGACCAAGAAAATAATTATTCTTTTTTTATTATTTCCATTTCAAAATCTCTATCGGATAAACCGATTAATTTGGGCTTAAAAAAAGGATACGACAATACCTTAAGTCGATTATTAGTTATTTTTGACAAAATTATGTTTCATTCTCAGTACACACACAAACACACGCACACACTAACAAACACACACACACACACACACAAACAAACACACACACATACTCACACATACACACACAAACACACACACACTAACAAACACTCACACACACTAACAAACACACACACATACACACACATACACACACAAACACACACAAACACACACACGCTATCAAACACACACACTAACAAACACACACACATACACAGACACACTCACACACACAGACACACTCACACACACAGACACACTCACACACAAACACAAACACACACTAACACACACGAACACACACACGAACACACACACGCACGAACAAACACACACACACACAAACATACACACAAACACACACACACACTAACAAACACACACACAAGCAAAAAACATACACAAGCATACATACAAACGCAAAAACATACACAAGCATACATACAAAAAACACACACACAACACTAACAAACACAAACACACACACATTAACAAACACACACACACACAAACACACACACAAACAAACAAAAGCAAACAAACACACACATACACATATATACATGTGTGTGTGCGTGAGAGAGACAGAGAGAGAGTGCGTGTATACCGGGTGTAACAGCAAAATTGTCCATCCCCCAAAATGTTTAATATCTGAAAAATCACTAAACTAATTGAGTTTCTTTTTTTTACAATTTATCAGATAAGATTTTTACCAATCTTGACATCATTTGTATTAAGAATCACTGGAAAAAACCCTTTGAGTTATTCAGCTAAAAGAGAACAGGTTAAAATCGTTTTGCGTCAGCCCGACTCTATCTTCCGCAACTGAGCAATGGTGAGAGGAAAAAATAATTCAGGCCTTCAGTAATGGTCCAAACATTCATTCTCTGGCTTCCATCTTCAAAGTCTATTCAAGAACGATCAAGAGAACGGTGAATAAGTTTAAGAAAGAGGGAACAGTAAAAAGGAAAACTGGATCACAACACTAAGAGGGATCATCATTTTAACTTAGAACTTATGAGATCAATTAAAAAAGATCCAACTAAATCCATAAGACTTTTGGCACATGATAGAGGAGTTTCAGCTATAACAGTTCCAATAGCAGTGAAAAAAGACTTGAAAATGAAATCGTACGTGACATCCGTGAGGTATCTTGTTACTTCAGGACAGAATGATAGAAAGTTAGAGAGGGCGAAGATCATCTTGAATAAGTTGAAAAACGATCATGAAATAATATATATATATATATATATATATATATATATATATATATATATATATATATATATATATAGGTTGGTTGGTTAATAAAACAAGGGAAAACAAAAAAGGTGACAATGTGATCAGTGCGAAAAAGAATTTATTATATATTATTTGTTAATCAAAAGACAGAAATGAAGCCCGGGGATTAATGTTATTTGTCCGGAATTTTCGGGCACGCCTGTGTCCTTCATCAGTAGTACAAGAAATAAACAGAGAAACGGAGAAGACTCAAAAACGGTGTTTTCTTTTTTGGCTCGTGTGAACTCGTTGTAGTTGATATCATTAGTACAAATCCGATCACTACTTTATTCTTCGCTTGCGAAACTTTTTAAAAAATGATCGGGGTGAACCCATTAGCAGACTAATGTCTTTATCGGTATATCTTGTGATTAACAATTAATATATAATAAATTTTTTTCCACACCAATAAAGACAAAACAGACTAAGACGTTATATTAACCAACCTATTCTAAAGACTACAAGAATCACACGTGGACTCTTCCTCTAAATATATATATATATACATACATACATATATATATATATATATATTAAAAAGAAAAGAGAAACTGCAAACGTTTTTGGTTGTAATGTGTATTTTTAAAAAAATATGTTTAATTTTCCATAATTTTACTACACGTGTTTCCGGTCCCGTGACCGTCATCAGGCAAAGGGTGGAGATTTCCATATATTATTAAAAATAATTTATTTTTTTCATGTTTTTCGATGTTAAATATACTCGATTTTCGATATTAGTAACCCAAATGTCTTTCTTGAAATGGCAGTGAAGGGTTATAAAACAATTAAGAAATTGGTTCGAGAAATTATGGAGAAGTTATCGGCATGTTTGTTTTATAATCGTTCATGCAGAACTTTTCACTGCCAGTTCAAGAAAGACGTTTGGATCTCTAACACAAAAAAGAGAATGTCTCATATCGAGAATATTTGACAGTCACCTGATTTGTCAATCGTGGATTTCTTTTTGTGGGGGTTTCTAAAATACAAAGTTTATAGCAGGAAACCTGAAACAATTGCTGAAATGAGAGTAGCAATTGAAGAAGAATGTGCTCAAATACCAGAGCAAATGATACTGGACGTTTGTAGGTCTATTTCTTCAAGATATGAAAAGTGTATTGAACAGAACGGCAACCAGTTTGAGGACTTGATGTGAACCAATCATGATATGAATATTCTGTCATTGACCTAAGTAGCTTTTATCTTATTAAAGTAAATTTTCTATGTTTTTTTGTATATTTTACTCTCAAATCCTTTAAATATGTACTCTTTCTCTTGTATTAATCTTATTTACTATTCAAAATACATAAATTGAATAAGTTATAATGATTCAAAGAGTGTATACATTATTTTGGGACACCCTGTGTATATAACTTTAATTTGCTCAGAAATCTAGCAAAGATTAGACATGAAAATGTATTTATGAAGCTCGGCTGAAACTAAATGAATTATTTTATTTCATTTCATAATAGAAATAATAATAATAATCTATATATGTAATACGCCAGACACACATACACACACATAGACGTTTTTTGTGTGTAACAGTTGCGGGCAATCTGTCTATATTTCTGAGATGAGGTATTATGTATATTATTTACATTTTCATTGTCCTCATCTTTGACGCCATATTTATTACAACGTTTCTGCCCTTCAGTATCTGTCTATATTTCTGAGATGAGGTATTATGTACACTATTTGCATTATTCGGACTATTGTCCTCATATTTGTCGCCATATTTATTACAACGTTTCGGCCTTTCAGTATCTGTCTATATTTCTGAGATGAGGTATTATATACACTATTTTCATTATTCGGCCTATTGTCCTCATCTTTGTCGCCATATTTATTACAACGTTTCGGCCTTTCAGTATCTGTCTATATTTCTGAGATGAGGTATTATGTACACTATTTACATTATTCGGACTATTGTCCTCATCTTTGTCGCCATATTTATTACAACGTTTCGGCCCTTCAGTATCTGTCTATATTTCTGAGATGAGGTATTATATACACTATTTTCATTATTCGGCCTATTGTCCTCATCTTTGTCGCCATATTTATTACAACGTTTCGGCCTTTCAGTAAATTTCTATATTTCTGAGATGAGGTATTATGTACACTATTTACGTCATTCGGACTATTGTCCTCATCTTTGTCGTCATGTTTATCACAACGTTTCGGCCCTTCAGTATCTGTCTATATTTCTGAGATGAGGTATTATGTACATTATTTACATTATTCCGACTATTGTCCTCATTTTTGTCGCCATATTTATTACAACGTTTCGGCCCTTCAGTATCTGTCTATATTTCTGAGATGAGGTATTATGTACACTATTTACATTATTCGGACTATTGTCCTCATCTTTGTCGCCATATTTATTACAACGTTTCGTGGAGAACTTGGAGAGGGTAATTAAAACGAGATAATTGACAACTAACACCCATTAACTAGAACAGTCTACCCCAGCGAGCGAAATAAAGGGTTCAGATCGACATTCCAATGACCTGAAGAAGGCCGGAGCGTACAACGGCCGAAATATTGCAATAAATATGGCGACAAAGATGAGGATAATAGTCCGAATAATGTAAATAGTTGTGGGGTAGCGATGACCCACCCGGTGTCGCGCTAACTTTGTCCCGTTGACACGTACGGATATTGCTGTCGAAGAGGGTTCGAATACATATATCTTCAAGGATGATTTGTTTATTTTTAGAAATTCATTTAGAACATATCTTGTGGAATTTGGTAATATCTTGAGACAATAAAAATGAGATGTTGCTATCAGTAGGACGAGAAATAAGCAGACTCTGAAATTAAAGATTGAATCTACGGACTGTCAAGGATTACTCAGACCTTCCAAAGTTTACACAAAAAATATTGTACCTCGGGAACTTTTGAAGTAAACATTATTTTGGTTGTAAATACGTAACATTTACGAAGATAATATACGTATATCTTTCCTTGGGTGTTTATAAATTTGACACTGTTCAGTTATTAACGTTAACAAGGAAATGTTTTAAATTACAAAATTTGTAATTCGATTAAACTGAAATTACTTATAATAAATATTACTTATTCCTTCTTATCGTCAATATTGACCTCACGGGTATACTTATTAATAATGCTTTACCTGACTCGTTGTGAGCACTATGGCTTGGTGTAATGGTTAACATACTTGTCTCGCTAGATTAAGGGTCGGCAAACCCTGCCCCCCGGCAACATCTGGCCCGCGAAGGATCGGCCCAACATTAACACCAGGACAAAATTTTTAATTATAGAGCAAGTGTCAGAAACATATCAGTTGGAGTTAATCAAATTAAAATGGGACGAATTTTTTAAAAAATCAAAATGTAATTTTGAATCCACTGCTGACTTCTACAAGAAATATGTTTTGCCAAATGGAAAATATAAAATCCTATTTAATGGTATTTTTATTTGGAAGTGCGTATGCTTGTGAATAACCTTTTCGAAAATGAAATATCCTCAAATCGTTTTACGAACAAGGTTGGATGATGACCACTTGGATGATATTTTGGTTCTGTTGCCGATAAATATTACACCTGATGTGAAGAGGTTATCGAATTGTAAGCAGAAAGAATTGTCCCATTAAATAATTTGCCATTTTTAACTCTATTTCATTTGTAGTAAGGAATTTGGATTTTTTTGTTGATTGTGTTGTTATTCTGTTATTCCTGCAGTAAAATAAAGAAAACTTGTATAAATAATATAACATTAACTTCGTTATTTTTTCTTTAAACTTCCAGATCAAGACAGTCTTCTGGACGTCACGGGGTCAGGGGTTGAGACCATTTATTTTAGTAAATTTGATATCGTGGTCCTCCTCCAAGACGCCGCGTAGCTTTCTGGCCCTCTCACTTCAAATGGTTGCCGACCACTGACATAAAGGATAAGGTTCTTCGTCTCATCGAGTTTTATGCGTCAGATGACCACGTGGAGCGGCCTGATTTGTTTCGGCGGATCGAAAAGTTTTTATAACATCTTGTTCGTTAGTTCTCGCGAGTGATTGGAATGCCGTTCTTGGCCCCGATATAGATCTTATAGGGGGAAAGATCGGGTACGAAAAACACATGTTAAGTCGTTTCGGGATTTTATCGACGGGTAAAGAAAATAATATAGACATAGTAAAGAATTTGCTTCTTTTTTTTGCTGATTCTGTTAGATGTTACCTTGTTCTTCCTGCAGTAAAATAAGGAACCTTATTTAAATAATATAACATTAAATTCGTTCTCTTTTCTTTAATCCTTAAGCCCAAGGCAGTCTTCTAGAGGTAGCGGTCAGGGGTCAAGACAATTTATTATAGTAAATTTGATATCATTGACCTCCTCCGAGACACTGCATAGATTTCTTGACCCTCTCACTCAAAAAGTCTGCTAGACCAATTACAACTGAATAGTATGTTCGATCCTCACTGGGTGCCCCATACTTTCAACCTTGTGCCACATCTAAGATACGCTTAGAAAATCACCATTCCCCGAATCCTCTTCATAAACATATTATATGTGACGTTTGACAGATATTATTATTTCGAGAGATCTGCCTCGTCAGTCATGTATCGAAAGATACATGATCGCCCAAGTGTGTATCACACATGGCACATAACTGATTGGCAATGTATAGGAATCTGTGGATATTATTAACTACGTTTTGTCAATCAGTTATGTGCCATGCGTGATACACGCTTAGGCGATCATGTATCTTTCGATACATGACTGACGAGGCAGATTTTTTTTCCTGCAGTAGGCTACCATTTCTTTCTGCGGTAGACCAGTTTCCATCCAAGGCTGTTTACCTATCAATTATTAGCACGTAAGTGAATGTAATGGAATCGACTGAAATTCGAACTCAGCTCTCCGATTCCACAATCCGAGTCGCTATCCATTACTCCACCTCTATACATTGTAGGTAATGATTTAATGATGACTTTAAGCTTATTACTAGATTAGTGGCAAGAACTCATCATTTTACAGTTGAAATGGCTAGATGGAACCGTAAGTTCTAGTCTAAAAGATTCTTCTATCACACTTCTCGCCTGTGGAACTCTCTTTCGGCTTCTTGATTTCCAGGAACTCAGATCTTCAAAAATTTGAATGTAATGTCAAACATCAGTCTTCTTAATTCCTGCCGTTTTATTGTTCGCACGCCTTAACTGTTATTTCTTTTCTTATTTTCTTTCACCATTTACAATAACACCCTTCATCTTAGAGGCTTTGTTGCCTTGCTTGGGTTGAAATGATTAAAAAAAGAATTACGCATTATTAAACGGACACTTCTGCAAAGTGTTTATTTCCATTTTAGTAGGTTGTGTCATAAACAATTTCCGTTTTCGTTGATCAACTTTATTTCTTGAGAACTATAAAATACAATTACATTTTATTTAATTATATATACACCGTTATTTGACGTTGCTTACTTATTTCCACTTGATCAGGCAGCTTTTTGAATCAGGTTTTCATTAAAGCAATATATATATTTTTTTTTTTTGCAGGCTATAAAAACCAGACACATTGCTGACTTTTAATCGAATAATAAAACAGAAACTACATAACCTATATAAATTACCCACCTTTCCCCTCGAACATTGGCTGCTACGTGTTGGCAGATTCAAGCTTCTAAACTTTGGCTCTTCCTGCCTCTATGTTTAGGGACCTCTCTCATCTTGAAAGTTTTTGTTAGTCGATCAGTTAGTGGGGATAATTAATCAAATAGTTTAGTGTAAATCTCATGGAATTCTGTCAGGGATGGGCCTTTGTAATTTTCATATATAATTATCTTCATGTGTTTTAAGGGGTGATTCGTGATATTTTTTTCCGAATGGTTTCTTGAAGATGATTGCTGACGATACTTAACGCTTTTCATATTATTACTAATGTACCCGTGCCGTTAAAATTGACGGCAAGAAGGAATGTATTATAAGTAACATGTATTATATTGTAAGTAATTTTCGTTTAATCCAAGTACAGTTTTGTAATTCAAGATGGTTCGTTGTTAACGTTAATAATTGAATAGTGTACACTTAATAAGCACTTCACGAAAGATATCCGTATATTATCTTCATAAATGTTACAGATTTACAACCCAAATTTTTTCACTGCAAAAGTTTCCAAAGTACAATATTTTTTGTGTAAACTTTTGGAAGGTCTGTGACGTCATCCTGGTCTCTGCTTGTCCTGTGTCACTGTCCTGGTCTGGTCGCGGCGCCAATTGTGACGCCACCGGTCAGTCCTGGTCACGCCCGCCAATTGTGACGCCTCTAACCCTGAGATGACTGCAGCACCATCTGTGGCGATCTAACCCTTGTCGGGTTCGGATGGAAAATCTGGTTTACCACGGAACCATGTGTGACACTAACCCCTCTGGTTGTCTTGGCCGCGGTCGATGTCTGTTAGATTCTATATCAGCTTTGTCGTTCCCACATCGCCTCCAACGTCTGGTTACCGAAGTAACTGCTTTGATTTCTAGTCTAACCTACCCACGTTGTGATTTGATCTTAGGTAGTCGAAATCAATCAGGTGTCGGGCTGTAGTGCAAGCTGAATCCGGAGCAAAGGTGATACCGCACAAGTGTGTGTAAAAGAAAAATAATGAAACAAACTCAAAAAAAAAAAAAAGGTGAAAAAATAACAAGTATCTTTATATCTGTTTGCTGAATACAGGACTGCGTCTTTCTCCCAACCCACTTCTTCGTGACACTTTGCGTTTCTTAGGCGAGTCTTGATATCTTAAGTTGTTTTTCAATAAACTGCTTTTGGGTATCTTCAGGCGATATTCGTTAAAACTTGTTTTGGTGGTATAAGTCTATGTCGTTCCTTATAGAAAAAAAAATTGCTTTTGGTTAGAAGTCTAAGTCGGAATGTGTGGAAATAATTCAGTCAGCTCCTGCGAGGCTGGTCTCCGAGCTCACAGCTCTCTGTCGATCTGCGTGCGTCTCCGATCTCTAACTGTTACTGCACTGCAACTCCAACTGTCTGAAACTCTGGGAACATTCGTTTATATGGACACCGACCAAAACCGGGTGGGGGCCTGTCGTGGTTTGGGTTCCTCGATAATGACATATCTGCAATAAGGATTTTCTTTGTCTTCGGACAGGAAAATTTATCACTTCCCATTTTTCGAAGTCAATTTCTTTCTTTTTTAAAGGGGTTCTCCCCCTCTCTGGGGTTGGAGGTCGTAAGGGAATTGTCCTCCTAAACTCTTCCTTTCTCATATTGGTATCTCACACCAATCCCCTCAGAGGGCGTCAACCAGTTTCCCTTCTTTCTCATATGTTCACCTTCGCCCATCACTCACGCCACCACTCAGCCAATGAACACTTGGCAGCGTGGGTGTGGCTAGACTGGCCTCAATTTACAATTATTGCCCAAAGAAAAAAAAATCTTCCCTTTTCTTTCTTTCTTTTCTATCGGCCAGAATTCCTATGGACTTGGGGTCGCCTGGAATTCATTAGTGAGATTTTTGCCGACTTATTAACTGGGTGGTCACCAAATCTCTTTGTCTCATCCGTCTCAATATCATCGCATTCTGTCGCCAACGGCTTGTACGGGTAATAATAATGGCTTTCTTCGTCGGTCTTTTTTTTTCTTTCTTTTTTTTTTTTAAGATAACCGAATTGAAATTTTTATTATCGCCATACGTGTGGGCAGATTTTTCTTCTTTATCCGTATTCTGTTCCTCTTGGCACTTAACTTTTATCATAACAAGATCCGGACATACAACAGATGGGTCTCTTTCTAGACATAAGAATCAAAACCAAATGATATCTCCCAAAGATAAATACTGGCTATTCTTTTTTTCTTTTTTTTCGGGGTGGTCTCACCTAATTCTTTCTCAGTCGCATGCTTGACCCAGTTTCGATTATCCCTTAGCATTCTGCTTTGTAAGCCGCTGACCGAATTCAAATTTTTATTATCCTTTATCCATATTCTGTTTCCCTTGTCGTGTCATGACATTAATTAATTCTGACAGGATCCGATACCGGTTTTTCTTACGAAATTTTTATCTTCTGCGAAAAAAATACCTTTCTTTGTAAATGAAAATAAAGACTTTACCCATTTTTCTTTTGTTAAAAAAATAACATCGCTCAATATGTCTTTCGTTATAGCTCCTTCTCGCCTTAAGTATTTCTCGTTTTTTAAATTTCCATGCTTAAGTAGTTAGCCAATTACCATAGCTAAATAGTGTCACAGGTCTGAGTAGTTCTTGACAGTCCGTAGATTCAATCTGTAATTTCAGAGTCTGTTTATTTTATTTATTTTTTCTCAAGCTATTACCAAATTGCACATGATATGCTCCGAATGTGTTTCTAAAAATGAACAAAGCGGGTGGGGGGACAGTTATTCGTACACATACAATTTTTCAATTTGTTGTATTTCCAACTAATGATTAAACATACTTTTCATATGATTAACTGTGTGTGTATGTGCGTTTGTGTGGCGTATTACATATATAGATTATTATTATTACTATCATAAAATAAAATAATGCCGTATGATTCCGTATATGGCCATGTGAGAGAAAGAAATGACATCAAAAGAAACACGTTTTTAGATGCATTGAAATGTGTTGTGACTAGTTTGAAATGTAATTTTGTTGAGTGTGGGTTGCTTTGTTTTAATGTAGATGGCCTCTAATATCTGAAGGTTCTTTTTACTGTGTGTATGTGTGAATATTATTGTGTTATCAATATATGTCTAATATTATGTTCATGGCTATGTTTTTCTAAGAAATGTTGTTTAATAGAACTAAGATCGGAAAAGTGACAGGTAAGTCTACGGGAGAGCGTAGCTGTAGTCAAACACACACACACAAACAATCACACATATATAGAGTGCGATCGGTAAATTGTCGCCATTTTATATATATTTAGTGCATGCGCATTAATTGTTTTTGACTTTGTCAATTGTACAGTATAGTAGGGTTAGTTGGGCCCCGTCTGTGAGAAAACAAGGACCATGACGTCAGTCACTCCGCCAGAAATTTGGAAACAACATTATTTGATGACTTACTAAGAGGAATTAATTAAACAGCTTCGTAAAAATCTTATGGAACTCTCCTGTCATCCTGTTCATTCCCCCCGGGCCCGGAAGTTAGTAATTTGCATACGTCACTATACTCATACGTTTTAATGGTCGAAGGATTTAAAAAAAATGTTATTATTATCAAAATGACATATTAAATTTGAATGGCGGAGTCGGTAATGGCTGCTCCAGTTACTCGTATGTAGTATCTACTTATTTAAGACGTTGCAGAGTGAGAAAGACAATATTCGGATTATTTTACGAATGGATCAAGAATGCCCAGATAACAAAGCCATGGAGTTTTACTTTGAAAAGACGGACTGAAAAAGTTCTATCCAAGATATACCATAGTTCTAAGGCTGAACTGATGCATTCAAAGAAAAAAGCCGAATGATCCCATTTTTTCTTTGGTAAAGTTTACAATCAAGGAAAATCTGCAAGAAATCCGCAGACTAGCAGAGGACAGAGAAGGTTGGCAAAATATTGTCGAATCACTATACAATGTCACTGAAGATGAGAGAACATTTTAATTCATGACCTCAAATCAAAACAGTTTTGATGATGATGATGAAGGTCATGCGTTTTAAGGGTCAAAAGGTCGTTAGATTTTGAATGTTTTTATCAGAATGTGTACCTTGAGATGTTGGTCGAAATTACAATCGTTTGTAATAAAATGTTCTACAAGCTTTGTTGATGTTACTTTGTTTTGTCTAACATCATACCTGTGTCCATTGAATCTTTTCTTTGTTCAACCCACATAAATCAAGACATGTTTGGTACATTGGGTGGCGTATATTAAATAAGAATCAATACAATTGCCACCTTTCTGTAGAAATCGTGATATTTCTCTTTGAATTTGGGATAAAATTAACTTGACTCATATTGTTGCACAACGCACAGGATTTTCCTCTTCTTTTAGTGTCTTCGGAAGTACAACAATCCGAGACTCCAATCTCGTTTTCAGTGTGGGCGTTTACCTCTCAATGAAAATAGTGCTCACTTATTAACAGAGTGTTACTTTCGGATAATAATTGTGACATTACTGTAATTATTGAACAATATAGTTCATGCCACATTAACGGAAAATCTACCAGTAAAAAAGAATTCTCTTACTACTATATTTGTACAAAAACGCACAACCTTAAAATTTAAATTCAAACTCAGCGTTGCGACCGCACGTTCCAAAACAATAACACATTTCTCATAGCATTTTTTTCGGATTACATCTCTATTTTCGTTGTCCTCTTATTACTGAGAAGTAAAAAACAAGAACAAAATCTATTTCCATACCTGAGGATGTCTGTAGGAACAGACGAAAACTTGTAAAAAATTAAAAAGACCTTATGAAACTGGAATTTATAAACAGAGATCATATAATTCATATACAGGTTCGGGGTTGGTGTA
This sequence comes from Acanthosepion pharaonis, assembly GCA_903632075.3. NCBI lineage: Eukaryota > Metazoa > Mollusca > Cephalopoda > Sepiida > Sepiidae > Acanthosepion > Acanthosepion pharaonis. The sequence goes on along the minus strand of CAHIKZ030000189.1, from coordinate 454,022 downwards.
TCTTATTTATATTGTTGGCGAAGATGTATTCTCGCCATTTAAATCATTAACCTCTATATATTTTTTTTTGTATGAATTATTCATGAATTTATAAATTATAATTGCAACCTTTAATTGAAATATATATATATATATATATATATATATATATATATATATATATATATATATATATGTGTGTGTGTGTGTGTCAGAAGAAAGTTTCAGTTAATGAAATTCAGGTTAAGCAATACGTACAAAATGAGAAGTGACAAAAAGAAAAAAGCACCGAGGGCCCACTGGTACGAAGAAGATGAAAAGCATTAAAAAAATTAACAATAGAACGATAAAAAAAGAACGATTTTAACAAAAGAAAGACAGAAAAAAATAGCAAAAGACTTAAAGTTCCTGTGTAGAAACAAAATTAGTCTAACGCTCGGCATATAAATCTAAAAACAAAAGAAAAACCAAAGAGACAAGCACCTTTTTATCACACAGCTAGCGCCGTCTACAGACATTTGTAGCGGACAAATGATTCGCGCATTGATATTCCCTTGGGTAAGCCGATCAACGCACGTCAATAGCAAAATCTAACTTATTCATAAATCTAAATTAACGCGCATTATCAAATAGTGCCGGAGCAAATTACAACTGTAGTCTTGATTAATAATATCAAAGAGTTATTTGTTTTTTGCAGTATCGGGAAATATGAAACAATTTCAGTGAACTTGCTCATTAGTTGGTTTTAATGGTTGGATAGAAAGAAAGAAAGACAAAGAAAGAAAGAAAGAAAGAAAGAGGCAAACAAACAAACAACGACTCTAAAAAAGAAAAGTCATCCCAGGAATAAATTCGATTAAAGAATCCCTGGTGTTGTATGTCATGTTGATTTAAAGTGCGCCAATCTCGGTGAGCTTTGTTGTTATGTACGGAGTAGAATTTCGACGAACGGCCCAACGACACATTTCAAATGTAATAAATCCCACGTTGACAGACACACAGACAATCTGTCTCTCTATCTATTTTTCTCAGCTGGCCCAAATCTATCTATCTATCTATCTATCTATCTATCTATCTATCTATCTATCTATCTCAGTCTGTTCATTATCTGTCTATCTGTCTATCTATCTGTGTGTGTGTGTGTGTGTGTGTGTTTGTCTGTTCATATGTATCAATCTATCTCAATTAGTTCATATCTATCAATCTATCTATTTCAACCTATTCACATCTATCTATCCATATATATGTATATCTATCTATCCATATATATATATATATATATATATATATATATATATATATATATATATCAGAACAAATATAAATATAACTATAAAAGTGAAAATTGAAGTCAACACTTAGAGGCGACAGTCTGTTTTATGCTAGACGCAATCGTCAGGACTATCTCTGATATTGAGCACTTTATTCCATAAATATAGCACACCTTAAGAGTATATTCTTTCACACATACACACACACATATATATACTATCTATTTCCACCTGTTCATATCTATCTATCTATCTCTATCTAACTATCTGTTCATTTCATCTATCTATCTATCTATCTATCTATCTATCTATCTATCTATTTCAACCTGTTCATATCTATCATTCTATCTATCTATCTATCTATCTATCTATCTATCTATCTATCTATCTATCTATCTATTTCAACCTGTTCATATCTATCATTCTATCTATCTATCTCATCGAGTATAAAGAACGATAACTCAACAGCAGCAACGTATTTCATAAAAACAGAAGATAGCGAATGGCGTTGCATTTAAATGTTTTAACGTTGTAGACGGGAATAAAAAAAGGTGAGAAGTTCGAGAAAAGAAACTATCAGGATAGAACTTACGGTTAAATTTAACGAATACGACATTAAACATAGTTGCCAATCTTGTACTTCGCTTAAATTCATGCGGTCAAAGTGCCAAAGAGGAAATTTATTTTCTTGTAATACAAAAATGTTGCACAAGGCTAAAATTGAGGATAGGGAAAGATTGGTCTTTAATCTGTCTTATCTTAAACTTATCTAGCCGCGATTACTGACTCACACATACCACAGTAATCCTTACACCAAAACAACACATTCTTACTTAACATTCTTACTACAGTCACCATAATACCTCAAGTCTCTATGAAGTCCTAACTAGTTCCATTATGCACAATTTTTACCATAGTGGAAACTAATATTTATTTTGTAAATACAAAAATGTGGCACAGGGCTAAAAGTGGGGGTAGAGGAAAGTCTGGTTTTATTCTGTTTTATAATTAAACTTAACTAGGCACATTTACTGACCAAAACATGCCACAGTATTCCTCAGACCAAAACAACACATTCTTATTTACCATTATTGTACAGCCACTATAATTCCTCAAATCCCTAAAATTAACCTTTTCTTAAATATATCTCTCTATCTACTTCACTGTATCCTTAATTTATATTCGATACCGTCTGTGCTGACCGGCCTTAAAAGTGTTAAACGTGAATTAATAACACCCCCACCCTTAACTTCTAAACTTCGAACTTCAGTTTTCTATTTCAGCTTTGAGCTGTCTTTTGATTGGTTAACGAAGACACACCCACAGATTTTTGCAATCTTCGTTCTCCCCACCACCACCCGCCTCCCTTCTCACTCTCAGTTGAGCGACCGATTTTTTTTCTGATTTCTCAAGTTTCACTTTTAAGTTCCGAAACATAGAAATTTTTGCGTAGTGATGTAAAATGCTGTATAATAATAATAATAATAATAATAATAATGGCGTCTCCCGTCGGTTTTGACGCATGGGGATCTGTCAGGTTAGTTGATTCAGTTGTTATATTTTGTGCGATAATCTTAAGTGGCACTTAAGACCCGCTAGTGATTTACAAAGGAGGCCACATATGGAGCAAGAGTGAGGGATGTGAGATGAGATCACTGTTAGATTGGCTGGCCTATTAGATCTTGCTCTCGCTTCTTGAAGATGATTCAGACAAGCTGATTGACAACTGTTGAGTGCACTAAAACACGTTAATCTCCATTCTACCTGCTCCAAGGCTAAGCCCTAAAGTGTGTTATGTGGCAATAATATTTGCTATAAAATATTTCACAATACATATATAATATGTTATAATTTTTTATATATATATATATATATATATATATATATATATATATATATATTTGGTATGACGTTTGCGTTGTATCGAAACGGTCCGGGTTCGATTCTCGGTAGTAGATGCACTGCTGATTCTTCTAAACTCATTGCTATAAGCCTAAAAGCCCCCAAATTATTACTTATATATATATATATATATATATATATATATATATGTGTGTGTGTGTGTGTGTATATAAAATTCAGGAGGTCATTTGAATCCGCTTCCTTGGTTTAACCCTTATGGTATCTTGAGGCGATTTTTATAAAAAATGATATTGATTGCTCAACCGCTTTCTCGAGAGTCTGTACTTTATAATGCTCCATAAGTTTTCTATGGGGTTGAGGTCAGAAGATTGAAGCGGCCATGTCATAACTGATGTGGGGCCAAAGTTGGGACCACAGAAGTAAAACACGGAACACGGATTAGAAGTAAGACAGATATATTAACAACAGGTTACAGAGATAGTGTAAGCAGAGCTTACTATAAGTTAGTGTCCAACACTGGTAGTCGCACTAGACCCTCACTGTCACTCTCTGTGTCACTCTCTAGAGTGCTATGTCGCCTACTTAATATAGGCCTGGAAGAGTCTATTGTGTAGGTAGTTTCCGGTCTCACAATACCCACCTTCCAATGAGTTTTCCTGATTGAAAAGGAGAGAAAAAAATAAAACTGTTAATACTTTTTCCTCTTGGGATTTACGTCGAGCGGTTGAGTAAATTTCCTTTTCCTTCCTGAGCGTCGCACTTCAGGAGAGACTTGGGGCATGTCGAGATCGAACTAGAGATCTTGATACGTGAGCCCCAGATTTTCGCGAAACATCTGGCAGTTTATGTAATATGCAAGCGCCCATGCCGTACGAGCTTGCATCACTTGCGACTATGATGTCGAGACTAGAGTCGAAATGTGTGAGGGAGAGGTCTGAAGTAAGAGTTTTCTTGATCTTCTCGAATGCGTCTTGGCATTCCAGGGTCCTTGACCACAGTTTGTCCTTTTTTAAAAGTTGGGTTGAGAGGCCCTCTCAAATTTTGCATCTTCTTAATGAACCCTTGTTAAAAGTTAGCTAGGCCGCGGAAGCTTTGTAACGCTTGAACGTTATCTGGGACCGGCATGTTTCTGATCGCGTTGGCTCGTATTTGATTGGACTTCTTTTTTACGTAGACCGTAGGTGCTGCCCACTCGCTGAAATCTGTTATAGTTCAGCATTCTGAAGCGTAATTTTTTGGAATTCCATTTGTTTATGTAATTCCAAAAATAGTTGTTGTCTTTCTTCTGATTTTTGTGGCTGATCCAAATTTAGTTTTAACATTTGGGCAATTACTTTTTGCAAATCTTCCATATTTAAAAATGACAGCGCTTTTTTTGTTGCTTTGAAACACGTGTACTAAGAGGAGGTACACAAAAAAATCTTGATAGGTTTTTGTTCCCTTTTTTTTTTTTTACCGAAAAAAATATTGACAGACAATAGTTAAACTAAACTAATTATGTGTTTAGCTTTTTTTCCCCAGTGGTTCCGTTAATTTTAACGTAATTGAATAAATTTTCACCACACTTATGTATTTTTTTTCTTTTTAGAAAGGTACAAAAAGAGAAAACTCACCTCAGTGAATTTGAGGGGAGAATAATTTTATGCCTGAGTTCAACTCAGTTACATAAAAAAATTAGTTTTTTTTTTTAATCGAAAACTTGAGTACAATGGTAGTACTTGTTTTGTATTGTCAGTTTGTTTTACGAACAACTGTTTTTTTTCTGTGTGTGTGTGTGTGTGTGTGTGTATGCGTGTGTGTGTGGAAATCGTTCTCGTATTGGACAGACTTTAATATTCCGTAGATGTCGAATTACTGCTCGTCACTGCTGTTCGGTATTGGAATATATGTAGACGCTGGGTTTTTAGTTTTTAAATCGCTAATGTAGTAATACCAGCTTAATTTCTCGTTCAACACTGCTGTGGGAACGCATGGAGTTTCTGTATTTTTCGAGTACTGTCGCTATTGATATGGTGAGAACGAAATTCTCGAATCTTTTCTGTCGCCACTGTTGTGGGACTGGCAAGGTATTGCAGTTTTTCGACGTGAATACGTTTCTCGAATTCTTCGTCGACACAGATGTGAGACTGGTAAGGTATTGAGGTTTCGCCGTGAGTGCGTTTCCCGAATCCTTGTCGCCACTGATGTGGGGCCAAAGTCAGGACCACAGAAGGAAAACACGGAACACGGATTAGATGTAAGAAAGATATATTAACAACAGGTTACAGAGATAGTGTAAGAAGAGCTTACTATAAGTTAGTGTCCAACACTGGTAGTCGTACTAGACTCTCACTGTCTCTCTGTGTCTCTCTCTGTCACTCTCTAGAGTGCTATGTCGCCTACTTAATATAGGCCTGGAAGAGTCTATTGTGTAGGTAGTTTCCGGTCATCAGAGTCAAAATGGGGAGAACAACACCGCCGGGTAATTAAAAAATTAAAAAATAATTATAACCTGATTATAACTAAACCTGATAAGGGTGTTGGTGTTGTTCTACTGGACTATTTTGAGTATGTTTCTAAGATGGATAATATATTTAGTGACACATCAAAGTTCATAAAATTAGGTCCAGTCGAGACCCATGATCATACTGCCTCTATTGAAACTAAATTTCAAAGGCAATTATTAAAGTGGATCAAGAGTAGTTTACTCCCTCTGAAATTTCAGAGTTAATTAGACCCACTGGGTCCATTCGTCCCCGTTTATATGGGTTACCTAAAATCCATAAGGACGGTGTTCCTTTACGGCCCATTCTGTCCATGATTGGGTCTTCCCAGCATAATATCGCTAGTTGGCTCTCGAATGTGCTACAATCAGTTTGTCGCACTTCAGTACATATTGTATTAAAGATTCCTTCTCCTTTGTAGAAATTATGCGTAGTTCTTCTACTTATGGTGGGTTCATGTGTTCGTTTGATATCTGCTCCCTGTTTACATGTCTTCCCCTGTCTGATGTGACGTCGTCCCACCCCCTGGTCGCAGCGTCGTTCGATCTCGTTCACGGCGCCAACTGTGACGTGACGTGGTCCAGGGTTCTGATCCTATGGTCACGACACCAGTTGTGACGTCTTTGCCGCGGCGTCAGCTGTTCGCTCTTCGCTGCTCCAAGTGTGACGTTCTAACCCTTTGGTTAGATGAATACCAGCCTCGTCGTTCCCAACTCGCTTCCAACGCCTGGTTACTAGGGTAACTGCACTGATCTCCGGTCTGCCTACCCACGTTGTGATTAGATCTTAGACAGACGGGATCAAACAGGGATTGGGGCCGTATGCAAGCTGAGTCCAACGGAGGTGATAACACACAAGAAAAATAAAAACTCACAAGGTCAAAAATGTTGAAGGAAAAGGTAACAACTCTTTATATCAACTGCTTGTTACACAAGATTATTCCTACCTCCCGACCCGTTCTGTGGACCGTGGCACCAAGCTTCTACCATACAACTTTAAGGCTTCGAGTTGCTTGCTCTCTAGAAATTTGCATTTCGGGGTGTGGTTTGGTTTCAACACTGGGCGCTGATCTCTACCTGTCGTTCACGGCTGATTTCCCTCGCCGTCAGTGCGCGAATTAACTTCTTCTCTTCGGCTTCGGTTGGACGAGCTTATTCACTTCGGCTTCGGTTGGACGAGCTTATTCACTTCGGCTGGGGTTGGACGAATTTCTCTTCTTAGGCTTGGTTTGGTTCAAACTTCTCCACTTAGGCCAAATGGGCTGCTTCACTTCGGCTTCTCTTGCCGCAAAGGGGACTAATGAACAGGGCCCGCCGTCCGCGCTGCAACTCCAACTCCAACTTCATCCGCGGCGCAACTGCAACTGATTTCTGTCGATTGGGGTCCTGCTTTTATTGAGGCAGTCAAAAACTGGGGTGGGTCTGTCAGCGCCAGGGTTTTCTTGATAATTCTAAAGACGTATTATTTCTGATTAGGGATTTTCCATTATCGGTAACTTACTTTCACTCCTACTTCCTTACTGTGCCTCTGGGGGGAGGCGTATACCCGCTTCCCCTGGTCCCTCGTATGTCAGGTGACCGCTCTCGACCAATGGGGTCCTGGTCGGGCATCTTTCCTCCTCCCTCGCACATCACGTGACCGCCCTCGGCCAATGAGACTCTGGTCGGTATCTTTCCTCCTTCCTTCGTGACGTCTCTAATCGGGCGTGGACAATCCGTGGCTTTGTTCTGGGGGAAGAAACACCCCGCTTAAAAAAAACAAAATTTAAATTGTCCTTTTCGTACGTGATCGAATGACGCTATCGGTTCCTTTTACACGTGGTATCTGTCAAACAGCCTACCGCTAATTGGATACGATCTAAGAAAGGAATTTCTTAGATTGCGTGGCGTTCTCGCGAGCTAATACAAATATTTCACCTTTTTCTTTCGCTCGGAGCTTGTTAACAAAAATCTTAATTATCTCAAAAAAAACGACATCACCTTGGGTGGTCTTTTTTTTTCAACTCTAGAAATTGTCTGGGTTCTTGTATTAATGCTTTGTTTTCATATCCTTAGATACACTTCCCCATCTGTTACCTATCATCTCAATGACATCCTTTTCATTTGTTACTTATCAATATTTTTTTTCATTGTCCCTAAAATTTTATTTCTTCAGCCAAATTGATAACAAACTCCCATCCTCCGCGGACACGAAAGTAGGTCGGTGCTTGACCTGATATTTTTGACATCTGATATGTGCCAGTCGAGCGTGTGTGTTTTCGCTTACGACCTGGTTTCGTATTATTTATTTTTCTCCTTTCTTTCCTTCCTTTTCTTTTCTTTCTTTCTTTCTCTCAGATCGCCTAAATGTAAAGAAAGAATTATTCCTAACCCCGAAATATTTTTCATCTCTAAATAACTATCAAATGGTTAACAAACCGAAAAAAATAAATCAGATATATATGAAAATCTCTTTTCAGCTTTCTAATTATGCATGGTGCCACACTGAGACTCTTGAGATCTGTTGCGATATATTGTATCGTACCTCTTTGTCTCCTCCCGATTTTCCTGAGGGTCTATTTGTTGAGCTTATGATGTTCGCCACTGCGTCTGTCGAATTTAGTTTTAATAATATTATGTATCGACAGATCGACGGGGTGGCTATGGGTTCGCCTTTGGGTCCAGCGTTGGCGAATCTTTTTGTCGGTTTTCACGAGGCTTCCTTATTTACTTGTATTGGTCGCCCTCTTATGTATCATCGTTATGCGGATGATACCTTCTGCCTCTTTAATAACGAGGCTGAAGCCGACAAATTTCTCACCAAATTAAACTCTGTCCATCTTGCTCTTCAATTCACCGTAGAGAAGAAGTCTAATTCTTGTCTTTCCTTTTTGGATGTTTTTGTCCATAAGATTGCTGACAACTTCTGTATTTAGGAAGGCCATTTTTTCGGGTCTTTACACGCGTTGGGACTCTTTTTGTCCCAGACAACGTAAGATTAATTTAATTAAGTCCTTAATTCACAGGGCACTTAAGTTATGTTCTGAGGGTTTTCTCTGCGGGGAAATTGACTTTGTTAGAATGACATTATCAAAAAACGGATATCCGTTGGATGTTTTAGACTCCGTTATTCAAGATGTCATCAGTAAATTCCATAGGGTGAAGCCGCAGTTAGCTGATAAATGCCCAGTCTATTTGCGTCTTCCCTATATTGGTAGAGAGGGTGTGAGTTTATCGAAACGTATTTCACGTTTAATCAATAGTTGTTATTTTTCGGCAAATGTTAGGGTAATATTTGGTACCCGTCCTGTTTTCTCTTCCATTCATAAGGATGTCCTACCTCCCCATCATGTTAATTCAGTGATTTACGAATACAAGTGTAGTTGTGGACATGATTACATAGGTAGGGCATCCCAGCGTTTGGATTCGAGAATAAAACAGCATTTACCCTCCAGGATTTTGAATCCGTCCTCTAGGAATAGCCAGCTGACTAACAGTTCTGGTTCTGCCATTGCTGAACATTTAATAAATAGAAGGGAATGTGTGGAAAATTTTAGTGACCAATTTATTATTTTATCGACGTCCCACTCCACATTTCACCTCAAGGTTCTGGAGTCCTTGTATATCAGATCTCGTGAGCCTTCCCTTTGTAAACAGAGGGAATGCTTGCTGGGTCTGAATATTATTGGACTCTAGTCTCTTGAAATTCATAATTTCTTTCCTCTCTCTCCCCATTTAATTACATTCGTTAATTAAAATTAATTTACACGCTTTTAAAATCCCAGAATAAATAACTTGATAAGTCCTGGGACGAAACCGGTAGTTTTATTTTGGCTTTTGCTTTTAAAAATGCCTTCTTATTATCTTTTCCTATCTAATATATATATATATATATATATATATATATATATATAAAATATTTTACAGCGTGTAGCTATGTAAAATATTTGATAATAAATATTATTAAAATTTTTGTATAGTAATTTAAAATATTTTATTAATATTTATATTAATTTTATGTGGGGCGTGGGGAATAAAAAGAAAAGAAAAAAACATTTAAAAATGAAAACCCAATGAATATAATTCATGTACGATAAGCTAAACAAAATATTGTTAGTAAAAAAAAACACAATTTTTAATTGTGGCAGAAAAATCAGTTAACTGGACGAAATTAATGCGGGACTGTGTCGGAGGTGGAAATAAAAAATAACATCATTTAGAAATGAAACCCCAATGAATATAATTTATATACAGGAAGCTAAACAAAATATAGTTAGTAAAAAAAAACAAAAAAACACTATCCTTAATTGTGTCAGAAAAAAAAAGACAGTTAGCTGGATGAAATTAATGTGTTACTATGCAATTAAGAACAATCATTCGAGAAACAGCTCACTCACACACATGTACATTCATCCAGACACATAAACACACACACATACACATAAACACACAGCATACACGCAAAAACACAGAGCATAGACAAATATTGGGCAAATATACTGGTCGGACCACAGATACACACACACAAATATCTATGGAGAACGAATATATATATATATATATATATATATATATATATATATATATATATATATATATATATATATATACTGGCAAAAACAGACACAATAGACTACCCACAAGCACACACTTGAACTCTACACGACAAAGGAAGTAGTGGTAGAACCCCCTGACTGACGCCAATTCAGTCGGGTTTCAATCCTCACTAGAGGCAACCATACATCTAGTCACACTGATGATCTGTGATACAGCGAAACAGTCTGTCTGTGGATGACAATATATATATATATATATATATATATATATATATATATATATATAATCTTATATATATAATCTTATAAATATAAGTAAGTATACTCGTCCGGAAAACCCTTAGGTGTTTTGGCTTGTAAATGAACAAACCAGTACGCAAGGAAAATAAGGAATAAAAAAAAAGAACTAAGAACATGTAATTCAGGCGAAAAACAATTGACAAGAATCCAAGCTCAGAGTCCAAATCTCCGACACGAGTAAAGTAAAAATAACTAAGCAAAGTGCCCAATACACTAAGAACAAATCTAACTACAAACCCTAAAGAGCCAGGCAAACCTACCTAGGTTTCATTTATGCGGATCGTCAGGGTACCCTGACGATCCCCAAGGTGAAAGCTAGGAAATTTTGCCTGCTCTTTATATATATATATATATATATATATATATATATATATATATATATATATATATTGTTATGGTCGAGGTTAGGACCTAGGAAGAACAACACGAACATAAGAGTAGAAATAACGAAGGTATATTACACGAAATAATAATACAAGATGTGGAAGGTGTTAGTATGACTGTCAGTCTGGTTTGGAGTGAACTACTATCGGCTCGACTCGATTCGGTATCTAGCCACCCCACCACGAGGGTTGCATGTGGCACAAGGCCGAGTTTAACGTGGTTTTTCCGAGCCTGTAGGCTCGGCCAAAAAATGCCCGTAGAAACTGTAAAAACAGAATCGGGTTGGTCAACCTCCCCGAAAGAGGCTCTGCCCTTCGGCGGAGCCTCGTCCGGGTTCCTCTCTGCTCAGAGGCAGAGAGTTCGACCGTCAAGCCGAGAAGCTCGGCTTGATTCGACCCTCTCTCTTGAGAGGCGTAGTATACATAGTGTTAGGAACAGTTCATTCTGTTCACACACACACACACACACACACACACACACGCACATATATATATATATATATATATATATATATATATATATATATATATATATATGCTAATTCGTTATAATAAAACAGTATATATGCATGAGAAGGAAATACATACACATGCTAGCAAAAACACCCGCGCACACACAATACATAAAAATGGAGAAAGTCTAAGAATATACAGGGGTCATAAAAAGATAAGACCGAAGACCTCCATCCTTTGCCTAGATAATTAAGAACAATCATTGGACCAACTTCTCACTCAAACACACACTCATTCAGACCCAAACACAAATACGAAACACATGCTCGAATAAATGAAAAGCGCTCTGCATCGACCAGAGAATTGACATCTCTGGTTAGCTAAAAGGGAAATGGGTGGGAGAAATTAAACTAAAGAAAGTAGAAACATAAATAAAAGAGGCCAATGAGCTTACATCCACTAGATAAGTTAATCTGACGGAAGAAACTAAGGATAAAACAAACATAAACTACCTTATTTTGGGAGGTGTTGCCTACATTCAACACAAGAGTTCCCAATATCCAAAAATAAAATAAAAAACAAAAACGAAAATTCGGAAAATTTTCACAAAAATCTGTAAGGAAAAACGTATGAAAAATTAAAGATGAAGTTAACCTAAAACTGACTGTTCTTCAAACACAAAAAAAATATAAATGTACGTTCCACTTTGTAAAGCAACAAAATCTCGCCCGGCGCGTGGCGAGACTTGAGCTGGTTTGTGAAAACGAACGATATCCTCGTTCAATGTCTTTTGAAATATCCATCGTGTTTTTTTTTTTTTTTTAACTATCCATCGAGTGAAGGTCCACTTGAGAATTACCCTAGCCAATGTCCAGCTTCTGAGCCAATTCCCAAGTGGATTGGGTGTCCTCGTGGATAAGCTCATTCAATCGGTCCTCATTGAAGTGAACAGGTCGGCCGGAACACTGCAAGTCTGTGGGATAGGTGTATTTCATCTGGAAGTGGGAAAACCATTTACATAAAATTGTCTTTATAATAACGCCTTCTCCGTCCACGGCACAAATGTCTTGATCGGCTTTGGTGGCACTGGAACTTTGAGTGAAAGCGAAGAAAAGCAGTTGTCGAAGATGCTGAATTTTGTGTATTTGGCATTGCATCGACATACGATGTCTGAAAAAGAGATAAACAACGTTCTAGTGGAAGAAGCAAGCTACAGAAAGCCGTAGAGTATTTGCGTGTTAATTCAAATAACATAGTAAAAAAAAAATGATGATATTCATATAACAACGCAATAATAGTACTTGAGATTTTTTTCATTTTCTATGTACCGTGTCCTTTCAGAACATGGGCGATCATGGCTCTCCACAATTTCCAGTCCTTTGTACTCTTAATAAATTTTGTCTTTTTGCTACATATATCATTTTGTGATCTGTTCACAGAAAGACGTTGTGGAGCTTATGTGTTGTTTTCGTCTGTCTATCTTGCTTTCAGTATGTATTGTGAGTGTCAAATTTTCTGAGCCATCTTTTCTCATTATTACAAATTTCATCGTTTTTTTCTTCTGATGTTAAATATATGGGCCTATCTGTTTGTTTTTCGAAAACTTTTTGTTCATATATTCGATGTCTTCATATTTTCTTTTATTAAATCGGCCTTTATCTTTGAATATTGGAAGAGTTTGTTGAAAATTATTATTTTTTATTTTCTTTTGATTTCTATTACAAATTTTCCGGGTCCCTTGAAGGGACCTAAGGAAAACCGACAAAAAAAAAAAATTACATTCTGTATTTGTCTTTTTTGTATTAAATGGACTTCGGAATCCTTTTATCTTCTGGAATTTTTCCAACTGTCCTGGGTCTCCAATATTGGAAGAGTTACGTTGTTGTTTCTATTATTATTATTATTATTATTATTATCATTTTTATTTTCTTTGATTTCTGGCGTTTACACATTTCTTTCCGGGTCCCGCCCAGGAAAAAATCATATTTTCCAATGACCAATTAAAACACACACACACATACTTTACATAGATAAAGCCCTTCGTAAAATGTGGGCTGTACTTGTGAGAACAATCTCTTGTATTTCTTTTCACGTTAGAAATGGCGTTTATGACTTATTTCTTTCCACCGACAAAAAAAAAAAAAAATTTTTTACATAGATAAAGCCCTTCGTAAAGTGTGGGCTGTACTTGTCAGAACAATTTTTTGTATCTCGTGGACTGAGGCTTGTGCCTTATTTTGATTTTGACAGCTTTTTTTTTAAGATCTTCAAAGATACATTGCAGGAACTGCCCTATCAATTAGTCTATAGGAATGATCTTTCTGGGCGGTTAGGATTGATCCAACCAGTCCTTTCTATCTATCTATCTATCTATCTATCTATCGTTTTTTTCAATCGAACTTATTCATATCTCTCATTCTATGTCTATCTGTCTCTCATTCACCGTCGTACGGGAGTATCGATATATTCGTGTTTGTTAATCTATCTCTCATTCTATACATATATATCATTTTATCTATCTATCTCTGTGTTTCAGATTCATACCAGATCGAATGGCGGCCATTTTTTCTTTTTTTGCAGAATGCTAAAAGAACCTGTCGTCATTTAATTTAATTTCGGTCGTATCATTTTTTCAATAAAGATGGCAGCCATTTTGAAAGATGAATGGCGGCCATTTTGAAAGATAGCGGCCATTTTGAAAGATGGCGGCCATTTTGAAAGATGACGGCCATTTTGAAAAGCCATTTTCTTCGCAC
>CAHIKZ030000189.1:400000-435000 GCA_903632075.3 Acanthosepion pharaonis | reverse complement strand
ACTTTGAATTTCTGCATTCACCATTATTAACCAATCAGCGACGTTACCTCAAACCCTCTTAAAACCTTAAATAATCAGAGAACCATATGTTTGGTGCCTGCTACGAAATTTGAATGATCAACAATGTTTTCCCTCTTAAAAACAGATATTTAAAAATTGGGAAAAATATGTATTAACCTATAAACATCTGGATTTAGTAATTCTAATTTTTAGCTTCTTTGATGCATCTATTCTTTTTCTGTAAATATTCATCACCTATATTCAGACAGTTTTTCGGTAAAGCTTTGACTAGGAGTTGTTGTTGTGCACAAACGGATTACTCACACCTTTCTATAATTAATTACGCAATCATTTACATATTTATTGAGTAACTTCTCCAAACAGCCGTGTGATTTTAAAGTAAATTGAGCAAAACGTAAAACATACAAAGATATGTAAACAGAACATTGTGATTTTCTAAGCTCAGATTAGATGTGGCACAAGGCCGAAAGTATGGGGCACCCAGTGAGGATCGAACTCACTACTCAGTTGTAATAGATCTAGTAAGACATACTTTCTAACCATTACACCACGTCGAGGTGACCTATGTAGACAAAATAATAGTAGTAATAATAACACAACTCTCATTTGCTAACTGCTAGACAATTACAGGCCTTCATAAAACAACGTAAATAAGTGACTTTCTCGTTATACATGCACATTCTGCCTGTCTTTCTTACTAACGCAATTATTTCTGTGGCAATGTAAAACCAAAAACAAAATATTTTGCTGTGAATTTCGAGACGATCTTTGCAATTCGTTTCTTTCAACTTGAAAAATTATTTCATTCTTCGCCTTTCACACATTTTTTCCGCAACACATTTATTTCTTTTATTATTATTCTGTATGCATTTTTACGTATTATTATTTTATATACGCTTCAAGATTCAGTGTCCGTTGAAGAAAGATGCTTAATTTTATTTATTTATTAATAATAATTCAATTATTTTAAATAAAAATAAAATTTTAAACGCTAAAACTAATGAACGACTTAAAAAAAAGGTAAAGCAAACACTTAATAGCCTCAACTATGAACACTGGCAAAATATGCATACATAAAAAAAATACATTCAGTTAAAAGTAAAAGTAAAAATAAAATTGTCTTTGATAAGGCTAGAAGAATGGTCGACAGAACTTGGGCACACAGAACAATCGGACAATATCCACATTAGCTATGTCGAGAAAAGAAAAAAATATGAGAATATAAGAACAGGTTAAAAAAAAAATAATAAAAAATAAACCGCAGTACCTTACGAATCACAAACACATACACACACACACACACACGCATATATATATATATATAACGTAAGGATAACGTAAAATGTGAAATCAAGGTAGCAGATTCAACTAACTTCTTGAATTTTGAGTATATATATATATATATATATATATATATATATATATATATATATATATATATATATACTCAAAATTCAAGAAGTTAGTTGAATCCGCTACCTTGGTTTCACACTTACGTTATCCTCAGGCGATAAAAATGATAAAATCGGCCCCGAAGATACCGTAAGTTTGAAACCAAGTTAGCGGATTCAACTGACCTCTTTATTTTGAAAGTTAAAAGCATAACATGTTTTTATATTATTTTGTCACATGCGTACTGAGCACGTTTTAATACTACTGTTACCTGATCTGATTCAACACTGAGCATTACACTTTATATATATATATATGTGTGTGTGTGTGTGTGTGCAAAAATTTCAGGTACAATAAATCTGTAAAGGTACAATATAAATTAAGACAAAAGGAGAACTTAGAAATATATATATATATATATATATATAGAACAAATATTTTATTATCACACACACACACACACACACACATATATATATATATATTACATAGAACAAATATTTTATGTATCACACACACACACACATACACACACACATAAACACACACATATATATATATATATATATATATATATATATATATATTCAAATATGTTTCATCAGGGAAAATAATAAACAAAAACTTCAAATTGTCGGAGCCCTCCACATCAGAATCAACCAACCAACACTCAACAAAATTGACTACGAATATAGCAACAACATATTGAAGTGCGTATACAAACACTTACCCCTATCTTACATTTCTACCAACTTCCGGTCATCTCCCTTATACTGAAACACTAAGCGGATCGTCAGGTCTGCTCTACGGTTGTATTGAGCTCTTTTATTAGTTGTTTATTCGTGTCGGGGGTTTTTTCTTTGGGCTTTGAACCTGTATCTGTGCGATTTTTTTCGACAGCCTTTCATGTTTCTAGCTTTTTATAAAACCTTTTTCCTTCGAGATTGATTTGATTATTGGCAAATCAAAAATTCGAAGGTTTTCATACATATATATATATATATATATATATATATATATATATATATTCAATGAAATTTAGTGAAAAGCCCATTGAGTTATAAGCTAGGAAGAGATCAGGTTAAAATCGTTTTGTGTCAGCCCCATTGTCATCCCCCATGATCAATGGTGAGAGGCAAAAATTCATTCACGCCTTCAGTACTGGTACCAACATTCAGATTCTGGCTTCAATCTTCAAAGTCCATCCACGAACCATCAAGAGAATGGTGAATAAGTTTAAAAAAGAGGTAACCGTAGAGTGTAAAACTGGATCAGGAGGTTACAAAAGCAAAAGAGGTTACCATTTCAACTGAGCAATAAAGAGATCAATTAGAAAAGATCCAACTCAATCAGTGATAAAAGACTTGAAAATGAAAATCGTACGTGAAACGTGTTAGGCAACTTGTTACTCCTGGTCGATGCTTAGAAGGTTAGAGTGGGCTATCCTCTTGAATATATTCGAAAATGATCCCGATGTTTTTATATATATATATATATATATATATATATATATATATATTGTGGGGAAAATTGTGAAAATGGCTTACCTCGGAAACGCGTGCGCATCTGTGCAGTGTGCAAACTCCGGTCCTCCCAACGGTAAAAGGAACCAAAATGGCGGCGCCCATATTTTATACCGGGCGGTCTCGGTTAGTTAACGCGAAATCTCGTTGTCTCGTCATTTGCATGCAAATCGTGGTCGGTCCTCGGCTGTATAAAGCAGGCTCATTTTGCTGTTTCGGCTCGTGAGAAGGTTGGACGTGCCACACCGGTTTCTTTGTTCCTACATGCTATCATCAGTTGAGTTGTTGCGTTACCTCCCCCACATATATATATATATATATATATATATATATATATATATATATTTGAACTTTAAGAGTTTCCGATACTTAGCTATGATTAATTAATTATGAACATGCCATTACTGTTTATAATGATTCTTCTCTTAAGCTTGGAGAGTAATTACACAGTCTTATTCCTCAGAGTCCAGTTGTGTCATAAAATCCTCGGAGATTACCAGTAAGATATCTTTAATCATTTCTAAGAATCAACGGTTTATAACTTAATCTAACTTATAGACAATTTGCTTTTTACATAACTTGAACAATTTTGTTGTTACACTCGTTACACCCGGTATATATATATATATATATATATATATATATATATATATATATATATATATATATAATTTATTCGAAAATTATAACATAAATATGTTATAAAATCACTACTAAAATTCAAATCAGCACAACGTATATGGTTTGTATTGGCTACTTTTATTGTCCCTGTCTGAGAAAATGTACAGACTAATTGTCCGTGACTGAATAACTGAAGCGGGTGAGAGAACTTCGCAATATTAACATTTGTTCGCTATCAAGCCAAATTTGGAGGCAGAAACTCTTTTTTTACTAGGAAATATGGCGTTCTCGTTAATCACTGATTCGTCGATTCACGGATGAATAAAAAACGCTTCCTCATCCTGCTTCTTTCGCCTTTTTTTCTTGCGAATAATCTTATCATCATAAAGCCACCCTGTCAAATCCATCGGATACACACTATCCCACCACAAGTAATCAGTACACACACACACACACACACACACATATATATATATACACACATAATTCCCAAGCTACATGGAACCAGTATACACACACACACACACACACACGCACATACACACACGTACTTCTTAAGTTGTCAACATCCGCATATACATATATAAATGTATGTATACATACATATATATATATATATATATATATATATATATATATATATATATATATATATATATATATATATATATATCCTCGTGTCTCCCGTATATGAGTGTGCGTTCATGTATGTGGAGTGATTTGATCATTGTATTTGGTCACCCTGTGTGCATGTTGTGTGTTTTTGTGTGTGGGGTTATGATCTATTTAGTTCGGGTTTAAATTTGTTTATAAAGTTTTTTTTTTCCTGTATTTGTAGATACGAGTAATTGTCTGTCTGATATATCGGCATGATATTAAACTTACCCTGGTTACATTTGAAAATGTGTTGTGATACAAAAAGTTTTCTGTTGTCTGTCAATTTTATATTGCTTTTGTGTAGGGAGACCCTGTTGTTCAGTTGTTGACTGATGTCTGTGTGTGTGTACTGATTACTTGTAGTGGGATAGTGTGTATGTGCGTATATGTGTATGCGTGTATATGTACAAATGAGCTTACTAATTCCTCGTAGTAAGGCAGTATATGTATGGAGGGGAAATATACGCACGCATATATACACGCATGCTGACAGAAACGCACCAAAATGGAAACAGATCCAAGACCACATAGGGGTCAGTAAAACATTAAAAGATAAAATGCCGATAACTAATTTATCATCTCGCTGGACCCACCTTAATTGTTTTATGACCCTTCGCGCAGAACTCTTCATTGCCAATTCAAGAAAGAAATTCGGATTACTAACACACAAACAGAGAATGTCTTATATCGAGAATATTTAACATTGAACATAAGGAAAAAATTAATTATTTTTAATAATATGTGGAAATCTCCGCTTTTACCCGAAGACGGTCGCGAGACCAGAAACACGTGTCGTAAAATTATGTAAAACAAAGCATAATATTTTTTCTAAATAAATCCGCATTACAACCAAAAACGTTTGCGGCACCTCTCTTCTCTTCTTTTTATATATATATATATATATATATATATATATATATATATATATATATATATATACCGGCTGATTGCGACTGGAAATATCTGGAACACGCCGGGCGCTTTAACTGGGGGTTTTTCGGTGAACAAGTTTACTTGCTTCGAGACAAATAATGCCAGAGTCCTCGTCCGCGATAGACAAAAGCTTAAATATGTCTTAAATGGAACAGTATTTAAAAACAAACAAACGGATTCTCTCCTCATCCCGTCGGGCGACAAATCCGGGCTAAGTGGCCGGTACAATCAGATTGAGTCGCAAAATACGACGATTGAAATAAATGCTTCTTGCAAATGGGAAGACGGCGATTTGATCAGGTTGTTTACCTCTGACGAACGTGCGTTAGTATAAGCGCAAAAAAGGTCACGTGTGGACATGTCAAAACCAGTTACATTCGGGGAACAGTTAGGCTTGGCGTGTTCAGAGACGGGCCTCTCTGCAAATTTTCGAGATCCGGGTGTCTGCAAATTGTTTCCTGTCAATAAAAGCGACGGAAAAACCGGCAGTTGGTAAGACTGTACTTCGTTGGGCATTTCAACGTGGTGTAATGCTTAGCAAGCGTACCTCGCTAAATCAATTACGACTGAGTTTTGAGTTCGATCCTCACTACGTGTTCTGAATTTTTGGCCTGGTGCAGCATCTGAGCTACATTTAGAAATTTTTTCTTATTGGAATATTTATGTCCTCGGGTGTATTGTAGGCTCCCTGTCTTATTTTGGTTTACACTGACGAGGAACGAGTTTTTTAGGTGAATGGATAAATTGTGATGAAAGAATGGGTCGTGAATCTGATCAGCTATGTATAGGAGAGCCAATGTCGACCACCCTTAACCCCACCCTTTTCAATCAATAATAAATCGTAGACTCGTTGTCTTATAAAGACAGCCCCTTGGACATTTTGTTCCTAAAGTTGACGGGCCTTCTGAGACAATCGCATTTTGTTACTTCCCGCTTCTTTACTTTCTCTGTTACCCACGTAGCGGTTGGGGAGAGCAATCAATTAGGTGTTTTCCTCCCAACCTCAAAACAACACTCACCGTATTTTACAACATTACCGTTTCTTGGGTTGCGATCAAGCCGTTCCTGCTAGGATGGAATAGAAAACCATTTATGTTAAAACGACCTACTAATGATACAACTGAACCCGGCAAACCTAGGGAGACAGCTTGTGCTGACGCCGCTGTAACATCAGCGGGAGTCACATATGCGAACACCGTGGGGCAACACCCTTTGAGACGTGTGCGAACATGGTTCTCAACGATTTCCGCCTTTTCATAGATCTAAACAAGTCTATCGCTTTTGTCGGAGTTAACTCCTCCTTCAGTTCGTAACCCTTTCACAAGGGGTCGCTCTTCGCTGCTATAAATAGCCGCTGACCCTTCTCCTCTCTCTCTTTTTCCCTCAGGCCTGTGCCTCGACACCTTGAGGTAAATCTCTCTTTTTCCTCAGGCTTCCAGCCTTACCACCTCAAAAATGTGAACGCTCACCAGAAATAGCATTTCCTAAAAATGCTGGGAACACGTTAAGCACAATACACACACACAAACGCACATATATAATATTCACACACACTTTGTCCTTTTGTAACTGTTTCTATGTGACCTGTTATTAATATATATATTTGTATACATATATTATCGGTCTTGTGTTTTGTTTGTTTTCTTTGCATTCTTTGGACTTAATTAAAAGTCTAACTTTCTTGTGTAGTTGGACCAGCTAGCAGGAAAATCTGAACCCACATGTTTCTTCTACGTCTACTCAACAACATCACAGTCACGGTCCACTACACTATTACGAGTTGCAGATGTTTAGACGAGTGGCATTCCTTAGTTTCACCTGTTCAGACCTTCACATCTAGGACCCTCCCCCACTATGCTATGTACACGCTAGCAAATATAATTTCCCCTCGTGTTTCTTCATCAGAACTGTTACTTTGTGGAACAAATTACCGGGGTCAACTGATATCTATCCTACAAGGACACATAACGTGCAATTGCTAATACCTCTTTTTCTCTCCCTTAGATAAATCTTGCTTAGTAACGCTCTATCTTGAGTGGCCCTTGGGCCTAGTATTGGGATGTCCAGTCAGCTGGAGCTTCAGAATACGCCGACTACACCTTTGCAGAAGGGTAAAATCTCCCCAATTAGGCGTCCTGGGTATGATGATAAACTACGTCCAACAGCAAGGCCTCGGATCAGGAGGCTTGGAGGAGCGTGGAAATACTTCTTAATTGCCGGCGTTCCCAGGTCTACCCTGACCGGCGTTGGTAGCACCGTTAGGGTCCAAGCTATTGGCAAATAGTTAACGCCCAAATTGGTGCCAAAACACTATGTTAGTGCAAAAATGGTTTTAAAACAAACAATAGATTTTTTGAAAAAAATATACTACCAGCAATAAATCCTTGGAAAAAAAATATTATCAGCAATGAAAATGTTGTCGGCATTAAAAAACCCATTGAGGTTGATATGCCGTAAAACAAAATAAAACCAAAGAATACATATTCTATTCAAAATCCTAAAAATAAAAAAAAACAAACCAAAAAAAAATCTAAACCAAAGAATACATATTCTATTCATACGAATCTATCCTAAAAATGTTGTTGGCATTAAATAACCCATAGAGGTTGATATGCCTTAAAACAAAATAAACCAAACCAATCTAAACCAAAGAATACATATTCTATTTATACTAATCTATTCTAAAAATCTCGTTGGCATTAAATAACCCATTGAGGATGATATGACGTAATACAAACTTAAAATTTAAGTTGTTCGCTTTTTTAAAACTATTATTAGAAAACTGTCTCAATCCTCGAAAGTTAGTACTGAACTGCTCCAGCCTGAAATACACAATTTTTGTTCAAATCGGATTCTTTCAAAGGTTTGATATGGTTGAAAGAATTCAATAATTCATAGAGTGATAGAATAAGCCACCTATTGCCGCAGCTTCTTTAGCAAGGGACTATATATCTATATCTATATATATCTATCTATCTATCTATATATATATATATATATATATATATATATATATATATTATATATATATATATATATATTTTACTTTCAAAGCATAGAGCCTCATTTGGAGATATTTATATTTTTTCCTTTCTATTTTCTGAAAGGTAACTTCGCGATTCCATCTTTAAAAAAAAAGAAAGAAAAGTTTTTAATGTTTTTTTTTCTTTTCACATTATCGCTGACGGCGCCTTTTACAGTTTTCTGCAAAAGATTTAATTCCAATTTCTTAAATAAAACTGCGTAAAGACGGGAATACATAATAATCCAAAATTAGATTTTCTGTACAATACGACGGATGTTTAAAATATCCCAACACCTTGTCGTGACGATCTACAATACAGCGACGCTGGGCCCTGCATTGCTTTAAGACCTCTACCAAAAGTGCCCAACATCCACGTGGACACTTGCACGCTCAAGTACAGAACCAACCAATCTTTACCAGTAGACAAAAAAAAGACCCGATCCATAGAACTGGTACATCTCTACCAATAGACTCAGGCATAAAACTGGACTATCTTTACCTCAAAAATGAAACCAGTTGTTTTATCGAAAATATCAAACCATCCAATGACCAAACCAATGACTAGTTCAATATTTCCCTATAGCCTCAAGTATCAACCTGGTCAATATTTTCCTATAGCCTCAAGTATCAACCTGGTCAATACTTCCCTATAGCCTCAAGATCACCCTGGTTCAATATTTCCCTATAGGCTCCTATAACCTGATCAATATTTCCCTCCTCAAGTATCAACCTGGTCAATATTTTCCTATAGCCTCAAGTATCAACCTGGTCAATACTTCCCTATAGCCTCAAGTATCACCCTGGTCAATATTTCCCTATAGGCTCAAGTATCAACCTGATCAATATTTCCCTATAGCCTCAAGTATCAACCTGGTCAATATTTCTCATAGCCTGGTCAACCTGGTCAATTTTCCTATAGCCTCAAGTATCAACCTGATCAATATTTCCCTATAGCTTCAAGTATCAACCTGGTCAATATTTCCCTATAGCGTAAAGTATCAACCTGATCAATATTTCTCTATAGCCTCAAGTATCAACCTGGTCAATATTTCCCTATAGCCTCAAGTATCAACCTGGTCAATATTTTCCTATAGGCTCAAGTATCAACCTGGTCCTCCCTATAGCCTCAAGTATCACCCTGGTCAATATTTCCCTATAGGCTCAAGTATCAACCTGATCAATATTTCCCTATAGCCTCAAGTATCAACCTGGTCAATATTTCTCTATAGCCTCAAGTATCAACCTGGTCAATATTTCCTTATAGCCTCAAGTATCAACCTGATCAATATTTCCCTATAGCTTCAAGTATCAACCTGGTCAATATTTCCCTATAGCGTAAAGTATCAACCTGATCAATATTTCTCTATAGCCTCAAGTATCAACCTGGTCAATATTTCCCTATAGCCTCAAGTATCAACCTGGTCAATATTTCTCTATAGCCTCAAGTATCAACCTGGTCAATATTTCTCTATAGCCTCAAGTATCAACTTGGTCAATATTTCCCTATAGCCTTACGTGTAAATCGGTCAATATTTACCTATATACTCAGATATCAACCTAGCTGATGTCTACCTATAGCTTCAGTAACAAACTCAATTACGTTTGCTTATAGAATAAATATCAAACAATATTTGACTATTCGCTCAAGCAGAAAGACAGTAAGTGTATATCTATAGATTCAAGTATAGACCGGGCAATATTTACATACAATAAAGTATCAAAAGCCCAACATATGCCAAAAGATTCAAGCAATGACCCGGTCAATGTTTACCTATAGAGTCACGTATCAATCTGGTCAGTGTAACCAAGGCGGACCTTGACAGACCAAACATCCAACAGCCCGGTGCAAATAGTTTTGCCAGATCTCGCCTGTCTTATTGTCGCCTTTGAGCCGCGAGGGAAGCGCTTCTGTGCACGCAAGTGTGTGGACTTTTCCGTCGCGCAGGGTTGCCCACCAAAATCAAATTTATACGAATGGCCTCGTCAAACTCTCTTTGACTTCACTTTCTTCCAGACTTCGCACGTATCATCCTGTTTGGAGAGTTCGCCAGCGGCAAGAGGCTACGCGGTGGCCCAGAACGACACTTCAAGGATCAGCTGAAGGCATCCCTGACACAGGCCAAAATCGACCCTGACACCTGGGAAACCGTTGATGCAACTTAGTCTTCCTGGCGTAGCAACATCCAGGATTGGGATCCGGCACGTTCGAGTCCAAGCGTCATCATGAAGATGATCTGCGACGTGCTGTTAGGAGGAACCGACTCGCCTAGACTCGATAGCCGTCCACACTTCTCTGTGACTCCTGCTCACGACTCTTCGTGGGTTACGCCGAGTTTTATTATTTCAATTAGGTTCTTCGACTTGTTTCGGCCAGCATGGCCATCATCAGGAGGAAAACAATATCCTGCTTTTTAGTAGCAGTGAACTACAGGAATGAATGACTTTCTGAAGAAAATGAACTTTATCTGTAGTTTTCATTTGTTTTTTATCGTTAATTTTAGTCAGTCCTTGTGTTGGTCAAACGGCCTCTTTTAAGTTGTTTTTAAGATAGAAGCTTGGGAGATTCATGAGACTCTGAATTCCTGTCTTGGTCATTTTGACAGTTTTATTGGTTACTGGGGTTATGTGCCTGTTGAGTGTATGTTATCATTTATTCTTTGGGAGTGTGTGTGATGTGCTTAAGTGTATATATTAGTATCGATGTGCGTATAAATGCGAGGCCTCAATACCTCCGCAAGCATGTCTGTCTTGTGAGGATGAGAAATATGGGTAGGGCTTGATTTATGGGGTTATATATTAATTCTATCTATGTTGTAACATTTGTAGTTAAGCCCGTCTGAGGCGCAAATCCATTTGTCTTACTCTATTATTTTTCTAACATTATCTTTTCTATCTATTTCTATATTTTATTGTTAGATTATTTCAGTTAGGTTCCTCGACTAGTTTCGGCCAGCATGGACATTATCAAGAGAAAGCAAGTTAAGGAAAAATAATTCTGCTTGTTAGTAGCAGTAAACTACAGAAATGAATGACTGTTAAGTAAATTAACTTCATCTGTAGTTTTCATTTGTTTTTTACCGTTCTTTTTGGTCAGGCCTTGTGTTGGTCAAACGGCCTCTTTTAAATTGCTTTTAAGATAAAAGCTGTGGAGATTCCTGATTTTAAGAATTCCCCCCTTGATCATTTTGATGCTTTTATCGGTTTTTGGGAAGGGGATATCAGTGTGTTATGTGTATGTAATCGTTTTGTTTTTTGGAAGTGTGTATGATGTGTGTAAGTGTATATATTCGTATGGATGCGTGTA
Source organism: Acanthosepion pharaonis (assembly GCA_903632075.3). NCBI lineage: Eukaryota > Metazoa > Mollusca > Cephalopoda > Sepiida > Sepiidae > Acanthosepion > Acanthosepion pharaonis. The sequence goes on along the minus strand of CAHIKZ030000189.1, from coordinate 423,524 downwards.
TAAGTGTGAGAACTCAATATCTCCACAAGCATGTCTGTCTTGTGTGGGTGAGAAATGTGTGTAGGGCTTGTCACCGACACCAGAGCGGAGAAAAGGAATAAGGGGGTTGGAGGAGGATGATGATCCCGATGCGAACGGGTGTTGGCAAGTAATTAATCAGCTAATGGAAAATTCCTACATGAACAAGATCGCCATTATATTACACACGTTTCAGCTGCATACCATTTACGTTGAATGCATTTTGACAGGTTGATTACAATTACAGCCGTTTCTTCAAGACAAGCGGCGTGTGTACAAATACTAATAATCTAACATTATCAAATACAGTATCTTTTCTTTTTCTTTTCTTATATCACACTTTTCTCTAAATAATAATAATAATAATAATAAAACCCAGACGCGGTGACAGACATAAGACCTGTAACAATTTTATGGGGATTTACAAGACACACAGACAGAACAATCAAACATAATAACCCAGACATCGTGATCAGAAACCGCAAAAACAAAATATGCTTTCTATTTTACATGGCAGTCCCTATCAAAAACTATAAAAATACAAGCTATCTGTCTATATTTCTGAGATGAGGTATTATGTACACTATTTACATTATTCGGATTATTGTCCACATCTTTCTCGCCATATTTATTACAATGTTTCGACCCTTCAGTATCTGTCTATATTTCTGAGATGAGGTATTATGTACACGATTTACATTATTCCGATTATTGTCCTCATCTTTGTAGCCATATTTATTACAACGTTTTGGTCCAGCAGTATCAGTCTATATTTCTGGGATTATGTACATTATTTACATTATTCGGACTATTGTCCTCATCTTTGTAGCAATAGTTATTACAACGATTCGGTCTTTCAGTATCTGTCTATATTTCTGAGATGAGGTATTATGTACACTATTTACATTATTCGGACAATTGTCCTCATCTTTGTCGCCATATTTATTACAACGTTTCGGCCCTTCAGTATCTGTCTATATTTCTGAGATGAGGTATTATGTACACTATTTACATTATTCGGACTATTGTCCTCATTTTTGTTGCCATATTTATTACAACGTTTCGGTCCTTCAGTATCTGTCTATATTTCTGAGATGAGGTATTATGTACACTATTTACATTATTCGGACTATTGTCCTCATCTTTGTCGCCATATTTATTACAACGTTTCGGCCTTTCAGTAAATTTCTATATTTCTGAGATGAGGTATTATGTACACTATTTACATTATTCGGACTATCGTCCTCATCTTTGTCGTCATATTTATTACAACGTTTCAGGTAGTCAGAATGTCGAACTGAACCCTTTATTTCGCTCGCATATGGTAGACTGTTCTACTTTCACGTGCCATGTCTAATGGATGTCAAGTATCAGTTAACTCCTGTTATTCACTCTCCAAATTCTCCACCGCCTTAACCAGGTATTGAACTCATAACTCTTTGAGTCCTGTTACTGGATCTAACCCACGCCTTTATCCACTGTGCCATGTGCCCTTAAGTGCAAAATACATGGACCTTGAAATCGAACTCTTAAAAATCAGTCTCATGAGCATAACAATCATTCCAGTTGTAGTTGGAGCCCTCGGATTGATTGGTAAAGATTCCAGCAGACTCATTGAAGTAATCCCTGGTAGGCCATGCCTTAAAGAAATACAAAAAAAATGGTACTCCCAAGTACATCCCACACCTTATGAAGGGCTTTCTCTATGTAAAATATGTAAAATATTTTTTTTTTAAATTGGTCACTGGAAAATGTCATGTTGCCATTTCTGACCTTAGGTCTCTGGTCTAGACCCGGAAAGAAATGAGTATACACCAGAAACCAAAGGAAATAATAATAATAATAATAATAATAATAATAATAATCTGCAACTTCTATGGGAAGAAAACTGAAAGAAACTGGTATGAACACCACCCAGATCCGGTTACGGAGATAGGACCTGTTACAATTCTATGGGACTACACAATACACACTGACAGAACAATCAAAGCCAACCGCCCAGACATTGTTATTAAAGACCACAAAAAAAGTGCCTCCTTATTGATATGGCAGTCCCTGCTGACTGCAATGTATCTTTGAAGATATTCAAAAAGTTGTCAAAATACAAGGAACTTGAAATAGAAATCTCGAAAATGTGGCATATGGGAACATCAACAATCCCTGTTGTACTTGGAGCCCTAGGACTGGTTGGAAAAGATTCCAATAGACTAATTGAAGGGATTCCTGGAAGCCCATGCCTCAAGGAGATACCAAAAATTGTTCTGGCAAGTACAACCCACACTTTACGAAGGGCTTTATCTATGTAATTTTTTTTTATTTTTTTTTGTCAGTGGAAAGTGTCATGATGCCATTTCTAACCTTAGGCCTCTTGGCGGGACCCAGAAATAAATGTGTAAACGCCAGAAATCAAAGGAAATAAAAATAATGATAATGCTAAAATAATGCATATTTTTCAAGTAGATTGTGCATTAAATCTTAAAATAAATACATTTTTTTTGCTGTGAGTATTAATGGGTTAAAATCAAACGCCATTAATATTGTCTATCGAAAAAAACAGTAAGAACACTTGGTAATACGAGATACGTATTGCTTCAAAATAAACAAGGCCTACACTTTGAGTATATCTGCAAATTTCTGCACTTTGAGTATATCTGCACATTTCTTTCTCTTGCTAGAGTGATCGCTATCTACACTTCCTATCACTTCATCAGTCTAGCTATCATTCTTTTTTTTTTTTTGATCTTTCTACACAATCCTCTTCATTTTCACTATGGGTTTCACTTTCCTTATCATAATTCTATTTTCTTCTCAATTGTCGTCTGCTTGAAAGATTTTCTTTGCTGCGAATTTTTTTTTTATTTTTTTTTAAATTCGTTTTTTTTTAATTATTTTTTCTTTTTATTGTATTGTTTTTTGTGTATTTTATTTTCTGAGTTCATATCAAAGACACCATACAATATAGTTACTGATTTGAGATTTCCTCATGTGATCCGTTTACGTATTTAAAAAAAAAAATTCACTGATTCAGAATATACTAGGAAACTCTGGGGGCGAGGTGTTGAATATAACATCAATCAGCTAAGTGATAAATTTTATATTTCTATTAATCCTATTTCTTTCTTAATCTCACATTCTTTCGCTGAGTATATATATATATATATATATATATATATATATATATATATATATATATATATATATATATATATTATTAAGATAAGTAAAAGTTGTCAATTAGCTGATTAATATTACCTTCAGAATCCCGACTCCAGATTTTCGTAAGTGAACCTGTCCATCCACTCTTCTGGTGTTATCAGCAAGTTACTGCTTATATTTTTCGATTTTTGTCTTTTTATAAACACTTATCATTGGTGGAATTTTTTTCGTATGTTTTCCTATTCCTGTGTGCGTTTGTGCGCATGCAGCTATGGGCTACACTGTGAGGATGCGCGTACGCTCGTCTGCGCGGATGTGGGTAAATGTAGGTTGTCGTGATCATTTGTCATTTTCTTCGTTTTTTGTTTTTATTATACACTCACTCTTTCATTTATTTTTACCTTGGTGATAAATATTGGGGTATTATTCATGGATGGTTACGTTTGCTCGTTTGTAGTTCTTTGTGTGTGTGTGTCGGTTTCGGTGTGTATGTATATATTTACATGTACACACATGTATACTTGAGTATATTAACATTTGTTCGTTTATTTCTTTATTAATAATTATTTTTTAAATTTTACATTATATTTATTTCATTTATTTGTTAAAGATTATATTATATTTATTATAGTTCATTTTTTTTATTTGTGCTTAGATGGCAAACTATTTATCTATAGGCCTACATTTCTGATTTCTTGGTTAAGAGTTTATTTTGGTTTTTAAACTAATTGTTTTTAATTTTCTTTCTAATCTATATTTACAATTTTTACTGTTAATACTGTATATGCTCTTTTTATAATTTCCCATTTGATTTGGTCGTAGAAATTATTTTCTTTTTAGCTCCATATGTATTTTGATAGGGTTATATTGCTTGTGGATTATTTTTCGAATGACATTTTGTGGTTGTAATATCTTTGTTTATTTTTTTTTCTGTGGCGCCTATGTAAATTTTTTCGACTGCATTAATGTTATTAGTTATGATAGATTTGTATATTATATTATTGGTTAAACATTCATTGTTAATGGGCAATTTTCTTTTTTCTGCAGTTACATTTAATAGTGTTATTTTGCTGTATTCTATTGTTTTTGCTGTTATTGTTATTGGTTTTGTTGAGTATTTTTTATTATGCTCAGTTATTATTTTCTCCATGCTATTAATGCAGCTATGACTAATTTTTATTTTATTTTTGTTGATAATTTGCAGTTTTTATGGAAGTATTGTCAATTATTTTGAAGCATATTTTCTCTATTTTTGTTTTTATTGTATTACTGTAGGAGGATTGAGGCAAATTATATTTATGTGTTATATATGTATATATACATGTGTGTGTGTGTATTTAGGCAGCAATTTTTCATTAATGCATGATTCATTAAATAATATAGACAAGTTTTGTCTACTTAAGTAAGTTCCTTTCATATTGTCGGATAAGCTTAATTATAATTTATAAATTCCCCTTTACTCTATCTCGCCAATTCTCTTTCCATTAATCCCTTACATCATTTTATCTAGATATTTTCAAGTTTTTTATTCCTTTTAATTTTAAATTAAATTTTTATTGCCATTTTAATTTTAAATTAAAATTTCATTCTTCACATAACACCAAATTAATGTCATAAGGTTAAAATTCGGGTTTAATTTTATAAACCTTCTTTCCTTTAAGACAAATATCTTCCAACCACCCCTGATCCCTTACTCGTGCCTTTCGTCTGACTGAAACATTGAAATGGATAAATTCTGGATTATTTTTTGACAGGTTGTTCTTTATATATATATAGATATATAGATATGTAGCCTCATCTATAGATATAACTAACTTTATAGACGTGAACTCATTCCACACCAGGGTGATAAGACAGCCGATCGATATCATCGTCTGCCGAAGTAGGCTATTCCCCATATGAGGTAATTTTGGCTTTATTTGTTTATTAGTTAAATTGCTCTGTATTAATAAATACAGTGAGCTCTTTTTGTGGATCAGTTTTAATATTTTATATTACTAGCATCCACTTTGATTAAATACTAACGGATTTTTACTTATATATATATATATATATATATATATATATATATATATATATATATATATATATATATATATAAAAATATGGCCTAAAATAACATGATTAGCAAATCCTCTTGGAGAAGGAAAGCACTGTATTCAAAACATGAGAATGGCTCTGCAAAAGTCTTCAGCCCGATAATCAAATTAAATTTTATGCGCAGCGAGATCTGTTCAGTTCAAGGAGAGAATTGTTCAATGCTGACGACGCCGAGATAGTCCATCACACACACACACACACACACACACACACATATAAATATATATATATATATATATATATATATATATATATAGTAGACATCCGTTTATCTCATGAGATGAAGGCAGTGCCGACGTGGCTCAAAAGTCTATGCATTGATGGAGAAACAAATGGCCTATCAGGACGCAATCCTGGGCGATGGTCTATGGAGGCTGTGCGCTGCCCACAATACATGGCCAGCCTCTCTTTACATTTGGGGACGAATTATCATTGTTGACAGGAATGTCTGGATTTACTTATACACACACACACACACACACACACACACACATATATATATATATATATATATATATATATATATATATATATATATATATATATATATGTAAGGAAATATATGGATATAGATCCGACAGTATGAAGAAAAATATACAGAAAAAAATCTTAATATGCAATTATGCTGTATTAATGTTAATATAAAGTCAACGTCGGACGTTTCGGTCTATTTAAGACCATCTTCAGGACATTTTCATTTAAACAATTAACATTAGAACGTATAAAAATTCAACACGAAAAGACGATGGACATAATAGCACAACTAATCCAAACAGATAACTGAAATTTTTATATAAGATCAGCGTTCCGTTTAAATACTGGAAATACAAACCTGAATTTACTTTATAACATGGAAGACTTCAAGCTTGTACGAAAATATAAGAATCTATTGATCAAGTAAGGAAAGGATTTATTATCGAACTGTTTTTTAAAATTGTTCCATCGTTTTTTAAATCATTTTTGATTTGCTTTGTAACGTGGAGGACTTCAACCTTGTATGAAGATATAAGAACCTATTGATCTCTGCGTATTCCTATATCAACAGAAGGGATTTCTTGAACTGTTTATATAAAATAGTTCAATTGACTTTTTTTTTAATATTTTAATATTTGGAAATCATCTTCGAATACGTTTTCACAACATCGCCCACGTGACGACGACGTGATCATATTTAAACGGAACGTTGATCTTATATAAAAATTTCAGTTATCTGTTTGGATTAGTTGTGCTCTTATGTCCATCGTCTTTTCGTGTTGAATTTTTATATTTTCTAATGTTAATTATGTTTAAATGAAAATGTCCTGAAGATGGTCTTAAATAAACCGAAACGTCCGACGTTGACTTTATATTAACATTAATACAGCATAATTGCATAATAAGATTTTTGTTTGTTTTTTTCTGTATATTTTTCTTCATATATATATATATATATATATATATATATATATATATATCTGTGTGTGTGATAATGATTTTTTTATAAATAGAGCATATCTTAAAACTATATGGCAAATCTGTATCTATACATAGCATACCTTAAAACGACTTTCATATCTGCAATGCCCACTCGCATATACAGGGTGATTGAAAAGTATCTCCCTATTTTATGCTTGAGTGGCTAGCCAGGAATCATGATTTAACACCCTGTGATTTTTTCTTTAGGGTTGGTCAAAGGAGCAAGCCTACTGCAACAAACCAAGATTTTGGAAGAACTTGAAGGACGATTACAAGAAGTTATGTCTTCCATAACACAAGATTTCCCCACAAAAGAAACGCCTGTATGAACACCTTCCTTCTATCTCAGTTTCGCTAAGAGAAAGAGAAGGCTTCTGCTAGCTGATCATTCCTGGAGAAGTAAGTCAGAATTTGCGAGTGACGCCTTCCTATGGTATCTATTGCGCGGCAAAAGACCTCATCACACCTACATTGACCGGCTTGTAGATGACACTGGATGCCGTCTGGAGGACCTACCGAGGGCGATATTTGACAGAGATGGTTGGAAGGAACGAGTCAGGAGAATCCGAGAGGAATTCTGGACCTGATGATGATGATATATAATTTACATACACGCGTATATATGCGTGAAAAATATTTAAAAAAAAATGCCTCTAAATTGGAAAGTCTTTGTAAAGCTATAAATGATCGCAAAAGATGAATAGCTGATACACTCGATTAATATTTAATATGTCTACCTTTAATATGTAATATGCCTGCCTTTATCAAACTTTATCTGTAGTCATCAAATCACTCATCCTTTTCGAAAACTTCGACATAAAACCAACGTATGGGTGGTTATATATTCATAATAGCAGTGGCAATAGAAAATATTGATCTCGGTTGGACTTTGTTATAATATATTTCTGGAAGAGAGGAGCATTTATTGGATAAAACGACGAAAGGACAGCCACTAGGCGCTGTTTTTTTATCGCGAGAAATCTTTAGTATAAGTCTAATACAGGCTGTCTCACAATTTTTGAAACAAAATGATCGGGCACAAATCAAGGATCACAAATGATAGAGTAATGGTAATTACATTTATTGAAAGGTAAAAGGATAACCTTTTAAGGTCTGAATCCATTTAATCTTAAACATGAACCAAAGGAACCTTAGATTACATGATCCAGATGTTCGTCGTTCAGTTGAAGGCGCTGTTGAATGCAAAGTTGTTGATAACGCGTACATATTCCCCCCTGGGTGATCGCTTGAATCTTCTCAGTGATGGCTGCCTTCTAGATTTTATGGAACCTTCTAGATTTTGTTTTTGTGTCCAGTAGTATTGTGGTGTTATATACACTTTTAACTATTTTTTTTTTGAGTCTATATTTCTGAGTTGAGATATTATGTACATTATTTACATTATTCGGACTATTGTCCTCATCTGTGTCGCCATATTTATTACAACGTTTCAGCCTTTCGGTATCTGTCTATATTTCTGAGTTGAGATATTATGTACATTATTTACATTATTCGGACTATTGTCCTCATCTTTGTCGCCATATTTATTACAACGTTTCAGCCCTTCAGTATCTGTCAATATTTCTGAGTTGAGATATAATGTACATTATTTACATTATTCGGACTATTGTCCTCATCTTTGTCGCCATATTTATTACAACGTTTCAGCCTTTCAGTATCTGTCTATATTTCTGAGATGAGATATTATGTAAATTATTTACATTATTCGGACTATTATCCTCATCTTTGTCGCCATATTTATTACAAAGTTTCGGCCTTTAAGTATCGGTCTATATTTCTGAGTTGAGATATTATGTACATTATTTACATTATTCGGACTATTGTCCTCATCTTTGTCGCCATATTTATTACAACGTTTCAACCCTTCAGTATCTGTCTATATTTCTGAGATGAGATATTATGTAAATTATTTACATTATTCGGACTATTATCCTCATCTTTGTCGCCATATTTATTACAACGTTTCAGCCCTTCAGTATCTGTCTATATTTCTGAGATGAGGTATTATGTACATTATTTACATTATTCGGACTATTATCCTCATCTTTGTCGCCATATTTATTACAACGTTTCAGCCTTTCAGTATCTGTCTATATTTCTGAGATGAGATATTATGTACATTATTTACATTATTCGGACTATTGTCCTCATCTTTGTCGCCATATTTATTACAACGTTTCAGCCCTTCAGTATCTGTCTATATTTCTGAGTTGAGATATTATGTACATTATTTACATTATTCGGACTATTGTCTTCATCTTTGTCGCCATATTTATTACAACGTTTCAGCCTTTCAGTATCTGTCTATATTTCTGAGTTGAGATATTATGTACATTATTTACATTATTCGGACTATTGTCCTCATCTTTGTCACCATATTTATTACAACGTTTCAGCCCTTCAGTATCTGTCTATATTTCGTGTTTGAGATATTATGTACATTATTTACATTATTCGGACTATTGTCCTCATCTTTGTCGCCATATTTATTACAACGTTTCAGCCTTTCAGTATCTGTCTATATTTCTGAGATGAGATATTATGTACATTATTTACATTATTCGGACTATTATCCTCATCTTTGTCGCCATATTTATTACAACGTTTCGGCCCTTCAGTATCTGTCTATATTTCTGAGATGAGGTATTATGTACATTATTTACATTATTCGGACTATTGTCTTCATCTTTGTCGCCATAGGTAAGGTAAGGTTTCAAGAACACCAGAAAGCTGTAACACGAGGGGAAGTGGAAAAATCAGGCGTGGCTGATCACATATGGAGAGAAAAGGGAGATCACCGCCATCTGTGGGATCATGTTGAGATCATAGACAAGGAACACCATTGCAAAATTCGTAAACTTAAGGAATCAGCACATATGCTAGGCCACAAAAATCTCCTGAGTAGACCAAGCATAGAAATAAATACAATATGGGAACCAGTAATAAGGAGTACCAGAGAAAAGCAATGATAACAGCAAAATTTCAATATGAGCACTGGTAAAAATGGTTGCTGAAGACATTAAGTTTATAATACCCAGAAATTCATACCCAGATGTCCTCAAGGCATTGGTTAGACTGAGTGTGAGTTCAATACCCGGTTAAGGCAGTGGAGAACTTTCAGAGGGAAATTAGCAGGAGATAACTGATAACTGACATCCATCAAAAATGGCACGTGGAACTAGAACAGTCTAACAACAGTGAGCAAAATAAATGTTTAAGTTCAAAATTCCAACCACCTGAAGAAGGCCGGAGCGTACAACGGCCGAAACGTTGTGATAAATATGGCGACAAAGATGAGGACAATAGTCTGAAAAATTTAAATAATGTTTATTTTTTTTTGTTTTTATTGATTATGAGCTAACAATGTTTTTCATTGAGTAGCTTTTTTTGCAATCTTTTACAATTTTTTGACAAAATTCTTTTCTTTGCAAATAACAGTAAAAAAAAATATATTCGGCTTGAGGTGATTCTTAAGCAGAATTTTTCTGTTGAATATGTTTTCCAGTCGACATATCTTGAACATTATAGAACTAGAACTAGTTTTTGTTTATCTGTAAGGTTGTATGTTATGCTAGAGCTATAAACTGTTAAATACGATAAAAACACATAAATACTATCCACTTACATCATTAGCAAATTGAAAAATAAAGCTTCTGAAATATTTTGAATTTTTTTTACCCTTAAGTATATGGTAAAATCGAACTTTCAGTTTGGGGGTAACCTTTTTCAAGAACTTAAAAACAAATTTATGCCTTTTTATTACTTTTGAACAAAAGTTCATCGATTTACGACAAAGGAACCTAAGGTTACAAAATAGTCAACACCCTAGTGTGTATGTTTCACAATTTCTGAAACAAAATGATTGGGCACAAATCAAAGACCACAAACGATAGAATAATGGAAATTAAATTTATTGAAAGGTAAAAGGATAACATTTTAGAATCAGCAACCATTTAGTTTCAAGCCTTAACCAAAAATGTCAAGAGGACCCCTAGAGTACATGCTCTAGATGTGTGCCATTCAGTTGAAGGCGCTGTTGAATGCAAAGTTGTTGATAACACGGGCACATTCCTTCTGGGTAATCGCTTGAATCTTCTCAGTGATATCTGCCTTCAATGCAGCAATGGTGCGACGGTTGCTCTGGTAGATGTTGTCCTTGAGGAACTCCAGAGGAAGAAATCTAGGAAGTTAGGTCAGGCGAGTGTGGTACACATCATACTTCTACTTTGCAGCTGATGAGACGCTCTGTAAACTTTTCACGGAGCCATGCCTTGATAATATTAGCAGTGTGAAGAAGAACACCATCCTGCAAGAACCACTGTTCCTCCTCATCAAGGTCCTCATGCTCCTCGATCCCCCCCACCCACATCTGAGAGGCCACTGCTTTGTTTCAACAATTGTGAAACACCCTGTATACGTCTGTGAGAAATTATATTCAAGAAAGATCATTATCTGACTATATTTCTGAGATGACGTATTATGTACAATATTTACATTATTCGGCTAATTTTTCTCATCTTTCTTGCCATATTTATCACAACGTTTCGCCCCTTCAGTATCTGTCTATATTTCGGAGATGAGGTATTATGTACACTATTTACATTATTCGGACTATTGTCCTCATCTTTGTCGCCATATTTATTACAAAGTTTCGGCCTTTCAGTACCTGTCTATATTTCTGAGATGAGGTATTATGTACACTATTTACATTATTCGGACTATTGTCCTCATCTTTGTTGCCATATTTATCACAACGTTTCGGCCCTTCAGTATCTGTCTATATTTCTGAGATGAGGTATTATGTACACTATTTACATTATTCGGACTAATGTCCTCATTTTTGTTGCCATATTTATCACAACGTTTCGGCCTTTCAGTATCTATCTATATTTCTGAGATGATGTATTATGTACACTATTTACATTATTCGGACTAATGTCCTCATTTTTGTTGCCATATTTATTACAAAGTTTCGGCCTTTCAGTATCTGTCTATATTTCTGAGATGAGGTATTATGTACACTATTTACATTATTCGGACTATTGTCCTCATCTTTCTTACCATATTTATCACAATTCGTCGGCCGTTGGACGCCCTGGCCTTCTTCAGGTGGTTGGAATGTCGAACTGAACCCTTTATTTCGCCAGAGTGGGGTAGATTGTTCTAGTTCCACGTGCCATGTCTAATGGATGTCAGTTATCAGTTATCTCCTGTTAATTCACCTCTCCAAGTTCTCCACTGCCTTAACCAGGTATTGAACTTAGAACTCTTTGCGTCCTGTCACTGGATCTAACCACGTCCTTATCCACTGTGCCATGTGTCCTTAAGAAACCAGTTTTTTGCTGTTTTGGATAGAAATTTAATAGTTTAAGGCAGAATAAAAACACAAATATTAGATGTGGTGTTCAAACTAAAGAACTCTGGTAACATTTCTTAGCATTTTTTTCAGTTCCCCAAGTTAGATAATTCCTTCAAAAGGAGAACGATCACCTTGCGTTGAAAATTTGATAACCGCAACATCCCGGAACAAAAAAAAATATGTTAATTTTTTACTTCATTCATATCGTAAAATATATAGGTAAAATATTTTATATGTTATTTTTTTTTCATCATATAGTAAATCTAACATTTCTTGTTTTTTGGATTCCCCTGCAGTAATAAGAAAGATTCCTGTTGTTTACGATTCGCGTACGAAACGGAAGTGAGAAGATAAAGATTCGTAGAAGTCCCTTAATACACATAAATAAAAACTAACGGCGTTAGTCTCCTTCCGTGGCCGAGCTGCTAGAGGAAGACCTTTTTTTAAAAAAAAGCTTTTCCCGATAAAAAAAAAAAAATCTAATGCCGGTTCGATTTCTGTGGAAGGCACATTTTTTCCTTCAGTAGAACTTACTGCAGTCAAAAGATACAGCTGTATTTAAAATAAATATGATTTTGATCAAACTTATATTTCACTTAGCTATATCCAATAATAATGCATGCAATATTCACATATTAGTATCGTATTAGAAAATACAAACATGGCGAATATGCATCTTTTCTATTGGTTACGTTTATAAGATGTTTAGCTGTTTCTCGTTCGGTTGTTTATGGCTGTACGTGATTACGGAACGAGAATAGCGTTACTAACGATACTTTTATCATTCTCTTTTACTTTTTTAACTTATTTAACAAGAAGATGGGATAAAGAGATAGAGGGAAAGCAGTAGATCTATTGCAATTTAGTCTCTCAAAAAAAAAAGGAACTCAAATGATACACGAGATACAGGATGAAATCATTTTTTACAAGTGAAAATTTGGGGGTTGCACGATACGTGAGGTCGCGCGTTACACGAATGTATATAGGGTACTTATTATTTATTAATAGTTCTACAAGAGTGGCCATTCACGATAAGGACGGTTTTGATTAAGTGAGACAACAGATTAAAAAAGAACATTATCTCATAAATATTTGCCAATTACCCCATATTTAGGAGGGAAGGTGTGACCGTTTGATAACTTGATATCCCACATCAAACGACGTCATAAAATATACAATCACACGTTGAAATTAACTGTGAACCCCATCGTTTTTTATCTTGGCTCCGGTGTTAGGGCCCTTTCCACTATTATATATGGTGTTGAGATCAGACTACTCCTCCTCATAGTCTGGTAGGCAACCTTAGTCTACGCAGATGTTTTACGATAGCTGATAGCAAATAAAATGCATCTGATGTAATTCCGTCTCTCAAAAAAGGAACTCGCATGATACATGAATTACATGATGAAATCGAGTCTATATTTCTGAGATGAGGTATTATATTCATTATTTACATTATTCGGACTAATGTCCTAATCTTTGTCGCCATATTTATTGCAACGTTTCGGCCTTACAATATCTGTCTATATTTCTGAGATGAGGTATTATGTACATTATTTACTTTATTCGGACTACTGACCTCATCTTTGTCGCCATATTTATTACAACGTTTCGACCCTTCATTATCTGCCTATATTTCTGAGATGAGGTATTATGTACATTATTTACATTATTCGGACTATTTTCCTCATCCTTGTCGCCATATTTATTGCAACGTTTTGACACTTCAGTATCTGTCTATATTTCTGAGATGAGGTATTATATACATTATTTACATTATTCGGACTATTATCCTCACCATTGTCGCCATATTCATTGCAACGTTTCGGCCGTTGTACGCTCCGGCCTTCTTCAGGTGATTGGAATGTCGAACTGAACTCTTTATTTCGTTCGCTGGGGTAGACTGTTCTAGTTCCACGTGCCATGCCTTATGGCTGTCAGTTATCTCATGTTAATTCCCTTCTGGAAGTTCTGCACTGCCTTAACCGGGTATTGAACTCACTCTTTGGTTCCTTTCTCTGGATCTAACCAACGACTTTGTCCACTGAGCCATGTGTTCTTGAGGACATCTGTGTATGAATTTCTAATGTCTTCAGCAACCATTTGCAATGATAACAAAAACTTATAATATGAGTACTGATAAAAATGGTTGCTGAAGACATTAGATTTATAATACCCAGAAATTCATACACGGATGTCCTCAAGAACACATGGTACAGTGGATAATGGATAATGGATAAAGGCGTTGGTTAGATCCAGTAACAGGAGTGTGAGTTCAATACCCGGTTAAGGCAGTGGAGAACTTTCAGAGGGAAATTAACAGGAGATAACTGATAACTGACATCCATTAAACATGGCACGTGGAACTAGAACAGTCTAACCCAGTGATCGAAATAAAGGATTCAGTTCGACATTCCAAGCATCTGAAGAAGGCCGGAGCGTATAAGGGCCGAAATGTTGTAATAAATACGGCGATAAAGATGAGGATAATGTAAATGTAATTAGTGTACATAATACCTCATCTCAGAAATATAGACAGATACCCCGCAACCGTTACACACAAAAAACGTGTGTGTGTGTGTGTGGCGTATTACATATATAGATTATTATTATTATTATTACTATTATAAAATGAAATAAAATAATTCATTTAGTTTCAGCCGAGCTTCATAAATACATTTTCATGTCTAATCTTTGCTAGATTTCTGAGCAAATTAAAGTTATATATACGGGGTGTCCCAAAATAATGTATACACTCTTTGAATCATTATAACTTATTCAATTTATGCATTTTGAATTGTAAATAAGATTAATACAAGAGAAAGAGTACACATTTAAAGAATTTGAAGGTAGAATATACAGTGTAACCCGGATATGAGTGTTGTCGGGACCGGAGAAGAAGTCTCTTATATCCCGGTTTCTCTTATATCCGGGTTTGGTCTATTTTATATACATTAACACAGGCTCTAATTTGGGACCAGAGAAAATCTCTCTTATATCCGGGTTTATCTTATATCCGGGTTTATCTTATATCCGGGTCTCTTATATCCGGGTTACACTGTACAAAAAATATAGAAAATTAACTTTAATAAGATAAAAGCTACTTAGGTCAATGGCAGAATATTCATATAATGATGCGTTCACATCAAGTGCTCAAAATGGTTGCCGTTCTGTTCAATACACTTTTCATATCTTGAAGAAATCGACCTACAAACGTCCAGTATCATTTGCTCTGATATTTGAGCACATTCTTCTTCAATTGCTACTCTCAATTCAGCAATTGCTTCAGGTTTCCCTGCTGTAATCTTTGTCTTTTAGAAACCCCCACAAAAAGAAATCCAAGGGTGTCAAATCTGGTGATCTAGGTGGGTATTCAACTGTTCCACTTCTTCCAATCGATCTGTTTTGCATATTTTCATCCATATAAGTTCTCACATCACGGTGATGCATTATTAACTATTAATATTTAAAGAGTGCATACATTATTTTGGGACGCCCTGTATAACGCCAGATTAAAATATTTATATATTTCAAATATCTATTAAAATGAGATGTCGATCTTATTTTGTTTTTTTTGCATAATTTAGATGACAATTTATCCATCGCACCCTTTTAACATATATATTTATCAAAATTACACAAAAATATTTTGAAATACTAAAGAGGAAACTAATTCAACAAAATCACCATTGGCTTCAATACATACTAGAGCAAATATAATCATTTATTCAAAAAGTATAACATAAATATGTTATAAAATCACTACTTCTGGCATCTTATCAAGTGATGGTAACATTCAACATCATCACTTGATAAAACACCAGAAGTGTTGAAATAAAATGGTTCTTTTGTACTGATTTTATAACATATTTATGTTATAATTTTTTTTGAAAAATAATACATACATACACACACACACACACACACATATATATATATATATATATATATATATATATATATATATATATATATATATATATATATATATATGAATATAAAAACTAAATAAATAAACTATCGGAAATCTAATGAGGATGAAAAAAAAAACAGATGACATTTCAAATACTGGGGTTTATCTATTTTCCTATCATATATATATATATATATATATATATATATATATATATATATATATATATATATATATATATGATAGGAAAAGTAGATCTTAACAGATCTTAATTTAACATGCTTCACTTTATTAAAGCTTCGTCAAAGATCAAGATAGAAATGATAAAAATTGATAAAAAGCAAAGAGACATAGATTAATGGCATGTTGTTTTTGGCTATTTCTTGTCACGAGTAAGAAACGGATAATATTTAAATATGCATGGCAAACTTTCTCAACGCAAAAGTGTGTAAAGGTTACTGAGACGCAACAAGATATATATATATATTAAGGCATGTGTTGTTAAAGACTACGGAACTGTTCCGTTTAATAATATTTTTTTCTGTTTTTCTTGCTTTCTCGCAAGTTTATATATATATATATATATATATATATATATATATATATATATATATATGTATATATATATTTGGGTCTAAGTTGTTGAAATAGGAACCTAGTCTATGGTGTTTTGCTGAGCGCTTTCGGTTTTCGCCAACCGCCATCATAGTTGTATGATTGGATTTTAAATAGGTTGCTTATTATTTTAGTTTTATAGATAATATCTTGGGTATCTTGACAATTAGGTTTGATTAGTTCGTTATTAATAAGGACTGGGTGGGTATTTATTATTTGGAGGATTAGTTATTAAATATGCTTAAGATGTTTTGGGCAGTATTAAATGTTATTTTATTTATGTTGGGTTTTTGCTTTTTAATTACGATGGCTTCGAGAATTTGTAATCGTTTTTTGCATTTATTTTATAGAAGATTTTGGTTTGGTAATTAAGATTTTTCTTATTTCGGATGATTTCAATGTGTTTCAATGTTTTATGGCGTCGGTGTCATTAAAGTGATATATGAATCTACGTGAGAGAGTTGTGGTTGCATGCCCAATGTATTGCTAGGTTTATTATGTAAGAAGTATTCTCGAAACGTGCATGTAAACATGTACACTACATTGGTCTTTTTGAGGAACGGTTTTGGTGAGCAGTGTTATTTCGGACACTTAGGTTTGAGGTTTTAAATTTAGCATAGAATATTGTTAATTCCATTTGTTGGAACAGTTAGTATGACGTTTGCCTGATAACGTAACTGTTCGGGTTTCAATTCTCGGTAGCGGATGCGCACTGCTGATGCGTCCCAAATATAGGACGAAATAACCGTTCCGTGCATTCTGTTGAGGTTTCTTCTAGACTCGATGAATTATTTATTTATAATTATCTCAAATCCTCCTAATTTCTATCATATATATATATATATACAAGTATATAATTGGTGTATACGGAATCAATTACTATTCTTAAAAGAGTGCTCAATACAGAGTAGAGCAGATATAGTTTTTATTCAAAAATTATAACATATAACGTAAATATTTATGTTATTATATATATATATATATATATATATATATATATATATATATATATATATATATATATATATATATATATATATATATATATATATATATATATATATATATATATAATATATAACATTGAAAGTCAAGCCGCAATCATCAGGCCATGGTGGCCTGACGATTGCGACTAGCCTAAAAACAGCTATGACTTCAATGTTCACTTTTATATTTACACACGCTCTATCTCTGATACTGAGTACATTATCCCATAAATATATCACACCTTAAAACTATATTTCTTCACACACATATATATATATATATATATATATATATATATATATATATATATATATATATATAGCGTCTACAGAAAATATACACACACTTTTGACAAAATGATTAAGCATTCTTCTTTGCGCCCGTGTCCCCTCAGGGCCTAGGTGATCGTGGCTCTCTGGAACTTCCTGTAGCCCTTAATAAATGTTATCTTTTTGCTATCTCTCCTAAACCTTGTTCTACAATCCATTTACTCAAGATCACTAAGTAAGTTATGCGTTGTTTTCCTCTGTCCCACCTGGCTTCAAACCGTTCTGTGAGTATCATATTTTCCAAGCCCTCTTTCCTCATTGTGTGAACTAGAAATCTCACCAGACTCTTCCTGATGTTAAATATGTTTCATTCTTCTTTCCATTTTTCTCGAAAACCTTCTTTTTGCTCACGTGATCTTTCCATGGTATATTCATCATCCTAAGCATTAATATTGTTTGCAAGTTAACAAACGTAGCATTTATTTTCATTTAAAAAGACAGTAGATGCATTTTTGGACACCCTGGGTATATTGTGAGCGGATTTGCTTGTTCGCATCTGCTGTCATAGCTTTTCAAACAATTAGTGAACTTCTTTTTTTTTTTTTTGCTACTCAACTGCGTCAGCAAGAATCAAGCAAAATGGCAGACGATATACAATTCTACTTTCCGACAAAAACAATGACGTCATAGTAAATCTTGAAAACGCATTTCTCATTAATAGCATCAACTGGAACTTGCTCGGAAAATAGAGTTATTTCTGTCAGAAGAGAAAATATACAGTTCCGCGCTAAAGTAATGAGACACCTCGATAAGGGGGGAAAATAATTTGCTTAACTTTTACAAAGAAGAATTACGTATTTTATAATGGAATCGGATCTGTGTCTATTCGGTACTCTCTGCTTTCGTTTTCAGGTGAACACAGTACAAAGGTAAATTCTCGAAAATTTCAGAATTCTTTATCTCAGAAATAAGTTGGTTGGTTGGTTGGTTTTGTTTAGCGGCATAACAATCTTTTTGGGGTTATTTAATGCTGGAATGTAAATAATTTGAAAATAATTTTACAGCTTCAACTACAAATAAAATGTTTTCCTGGTCATTTTGCTATAACATGTATTGTTAGTAATTCTACTATAAAATGTTGGTCAATTTGCTATAAAATGTATTGTTAGTAATTCTACTACAAAGCCTCTTGGAAGCACGGTGGAGAAATGGATAGCGGCTTGAATTGAGGAATCGGAGAGCCGAGTTCGAATTACAGTCGAATCCATTACATTCACTTACGTGCTAATACCCATGGGAAAGGTGTGAATCCTCTTCTTTTCCCTCCAGGTATGGGTAAATAGCAAGACAGACTGGGTTCTATAGCCTTGGATGGCAACTGGTCTAGGAGAAGGAAAACTCTGAATTCAAACCTGCTCTTAGAGGAGGGTGAATGGAGTCTCTCTGAGCCTTTGTTGGCAATCCATTTAGTGATGGTGTCACGATAAAAAACACCCTTGATAGCCCTAACGAAGCATCAAGAATTCAGCTACTGGACAAGATTATGAACTACACCAATCAAAGTATAAGTGAGTTCAATCTCGGCTGAGGCCGCAAGATGATGATAAAGCCTCTTTCTGGATATTCCTAACTTTCTTTTTAGCAAGAGTTTGATTTTGTTTTTCATTTCGACAATATAGTTAAATTTCCCATAATAATTCCGAAGATAAGACAAATCGGTTTAAAAATGACAATAATATATTGTCGACATGGAAAAGAAAAACAAACTCTTCATAAAAAGGGAAGTTATCAACATCCATAAGGAGGCTTAAGCGTGTCTTTTTTAAATATTGGATTTGATGTAATTATGTCTACAAAACTTTTCGCTTTTATTGTTTGTCTTGATAAAATCGGAAGACGAAACGCGTCGGCAAGAACTAAGAAGTTTTCAATTATCATTTTAAACCATATATATATATATATATATATATATATATATATATATATATATAAGTCATCATAACAGTTTTTGGTGCCAAAACTGCTGATTCTTTTTCTCAAGTTTACTGGAAGCATTTTAGACAGGCAGCTTTTGGTCATAAAATGCTCGATATCAAATGGCAACGATAGAACGTTAGTAGAATTAATGTGGAGAAACTTAACTGAGTCGTGTTGGTTCAGACATTTTAACATATTAAATTACGCCAAACCATACATGAATACAAGAAAATTGAGAAGTAGCAGCAGAAAACAAAAGCCCTGCAGAATGAAAGCATTAATGCAACTATATATATATATATATATATATATATATATATATATATATATATATACCAGTTATACTATGAAGAAAAACATTAACATTAGAACATATAAAATTCAACATGAAAAGACGATGGACATAAGAGTACAACTAATCCAAACAGATAACTGAAATTTTTATTTAAGATCAGCGTTCCGTTTAAATATGATCACGTCGTCGTCACATGGGCGATGTTTTGAAAACGTATTCGAAGATGATTTCAAAATATTAAAAAATTAAAAAAGCTCTATTGAACTATTTTATATAAACAGTTCAAGAAATCCCTTCTGTTGATAGAGGAATACGCAGAGATCAATAGGTTCTTATATTAGGTCTACTTTAATGAATATGTCCTGATGATGGTCGAAAATCGACCGAAACGTCCGATGTTGACTTTATATTAATATTAATACAGCATAATTGCATATTAAGATTTTTGTTTGTTTTTCTGTATATTTTTCTTCATACTGTCGGATCTATATCCATATATTTGCTTACATATATATATATATATATATATATATATATATATATATATATATATATATATATACCATTACGTGCTAATACCCTTGGGAAAGGTATGAATACTCTCCCTCCAGCTATGGGTAAAATAGCAGGACAGACTGGGTTCTATAGCATTGGATGGCAACTGGTCTAGGAGAAGGACAACTCTGAATTCAAAACTTGCGGAGGGTCGTTTTGGCATTGTAGCATTCGGTGCACCAGGTCTCTGTATTCGTCCCATCAAAAAGTGTGGATATGTCCTGCACGAGGCCTTCACCACTATAATCAAATCTCATGTGCCGGTGTCGGGCTTTCGATTTACTGGAAACTGATCTGCTTGACCCTCATACGTAGAATCTCGACGGGAGAGTCGACTATATATATATATATATATACATATATATATATATATTAAGACATTTTATGTTTATACATTCTTTTTTATAGATACAAATATTTAAGTAAATGTTCTGTTTATAATAAACAGTATTAAACAACATTTACCGACCTGAATGTCCGAGAAATTGTCATAGAAAATATTCGTCCTCCGACAGGAATCGAACTTGTATCCGATACGGAACCGTCATTTAGCCTGACGTGCCTTAACCGATTGGGTCACAAAGAAGCGTTCGGTTAGCAAGGCCGAATGATTCTTCATTCAGGCCCTTAAATGTTGTTTTATACTGTTTATTATAAACAGAACATTTACTTAATTATTTGTATGTATAAAAAGAATGTATAAACATAAAAATGTCTTAAAATAATTGTGGGACTTTGTCCATTTCATAATATATATATATATATATATATATATATATATATATATATATATATATATATATATATATATATATATATATATATATGAATGAATGCCTGGGAAATCTCAAAGAAAATATGTCCTCCGATAGAATCGAACCTGTATCCTACACGGAACCGTCATATAGCCTGACGTGGTATACATTTTTGAAACATTAATTTAACCTTGTTAGGGAGACGTTTCTGCTAATCCAAATGGTGTAGCAAGTCGAACTCTATGATGCTTCCGTAAAGGTTATCGGTGTGAATCCTGTCGAATTTCAGTGAAAGTCCCTATATATATATATATATATATATATATATATATATATATATATATATATATAATATAAATAAAATGGAAAAAAGATGGATTCAGTGTTCATACATTTACTTTTTAATAAAAAGTATAGAAAAAAAATCCGGTGTACACGGCGAAATGTATAATCGGATATACTTTCACGAATATATATATATATAGAGAGAGAGAGAGAGAGAGAGACACTTACACGAATGTAAACCAATTGTCAATAACTTATAAATCAGTCTGGATCATATACCAAATTTTATAACATAGAGATATTTATTGTTATCTTCCAACGCATATATGTGTGTCTGTGTGTATGTCTGTGTGTGTGTGTGTGTGTGTGTGCGTGTGTGCGTTATAATGCATGTATGTACTACGGATATATATAAATATATATATATATAAATGAGGGAAAGAACAGATGGAGTAAAAATCCACTGTTCGTAGCATTTACTTTTTAAAAAAGTTCTCAGTACATGTGTGACGTCGTTCCCCGGTCGCAGCGCCAACTGTGACGTTCTATCCTGATCTACCACGGCGCCAGTTGTGACGTCCCCAAACAGCACCAATTGTGACGTCCTCGCCGCGGCGCCAGCTGTTCGCTCCTCGCTGCTCCGTCCGGGTGTCGCTGCTCCAAACGTGACGTCCGCCTGTCGCGTCAGTCGTGTTGTCTCGTCCTGTGACGACCAACTGGCTTGGTATCGGTCGCCCACCCAAATGTGACGTTCTAACCTTTTGGTGATTCGGGTGGGAATCTGGTTAGATTTGATATCGGCCTCGTCGTTCCCAACTCGCTTCCAACGCCTGGTTACCAAGGTAACTGCATTGATCTCCAGTAGTTGTTCGATACATAGGACTGTATCTATCTCCCGATCCGTTCTGTGGATTGTGACACGTCGTTTCCGCTAGGCAAGTTTTAACGCTTCAAGTTGTTTGCTCTCTAAGAAATTGGTTTTTCGGTGTGTCTTTGGACGAAAGTCGAAAAACTTATTTCGGTGGTCTGGTTCTAAGTCGCTCTTCAAAATAATTGTTCTTGGGTTGAAGAGGAGTCCGGAATTTTTGCGTGAATCTTGGTCAGCTATCTCGAGGCGGCTTCAACTCTGGAAACTCAACTCTCTGCTGGAGCCCGAACTGGACTGAACTCAACTGGAAACTGCCAGAGCCCGAACTGATTTCTGCCTGTTGGGGCCTCGCTTTTATTGACGCCGACCCAAACCGGGTTGGGTCTGTTGGCGTCGGGGGGTTCCTCGATAATTCTAAATACATATCCACCTCTTTTATTTCTGGTTATGGAATTTTCCACTCTTTTCCATTTTTGGGAATCTTTCCTCACTCCCACTTTCTCACCATACCTCTGAGGGGCGTGAACTGCCCTCCCCACTTCTTTGTAGCAGCTTCTCATACTTATACTCTGGATGGGGCGTCGACAGCCTTCTTCGTGCGTCACGTGATCACCACTCGGCCAGTGAGGTCTTGGTCGGGTATCTTTCCTCCTCCTTCGTGCGTCACGTGACCACCACTTGACCAATGATGTCTTAGTTGGGCGTGAACAATCCGTGGCTTTGTTTCGGGAAAAAAAATATCCTTCTTAACTAAAAAAATTATCTCTTCTCTTTCCCTTTTCTTCCTTTCAATCGCCGTTATCACCCTTCTAGTCGCAACGGACAATATGACAACTCTTGTTTTACACGTGGTGTTTGTCAGGTATTTTATCAAGATGGGTGGTATTCTTAACATG
>CAHIKZ030000189.1:327500-392500 GCA_903632075.3 Acanthosepion pharaonis | reverse complement strand
TTTTTTTAAATTTTTTTCCTATTTGCGTACGGATTCGGATCATTTTCTCGTTTATAAAGAGAATTTGGACAGAAATTGTTCTGAACATTTCCGAGTTTTGGTATTAGCCATTAACAAATACATTTATTTTTTTTATTTCCATAAGATTATGTCTATCGTTCAATATTGTGTTATCATTGGTCCATTTTTTTTTTTTTTTTTTTTTTGCCGGGCCCGCATATTCCCGCGTCAGTGAGTTTCAATTCGTCTTCATTCTTTTAAAATTATTCTGTCTTAACGCGTCAGTTTTGTTTGTTTTTTTTGTTTTTTTTGGATCCGAGTACTTTAAAATTATTATAATTTTTTTATTTTTTTATGTAGCGTAAGTATAGTTTATCCTATATTGAATTAAATCTTCTATATGTCGAATTGTTTGGTTAATTAAAGATTCTACGATTTGTAATTGTATTTTGTTTTTTATAATTTATGCAATCATGACACCATGAAATTGCTGTAAATCTAAAAATAATTATATAGAAAACCTTAAGCCAAGAACTTTCGTAGTTCTTCAAAGAAACCAGTATTATATACATATATATATATATATATATATATATATATATATATATATATATATATATGTGTGTGTGTGTGTGCAGGTAAGTAGAAAAATAGGAAAAGAACACGTTAGGTAAATAATCCGGAGTTCTTTGTTATTTTTGTTTTTCTTTTTAAGTAGAGCTTAAATTATAATTATTGCTTATTTTTTTTAAAAAAAAGGATAAATAAAGAAATAAAATGGAACAAAATTCTCTTAACGACATGTTATGGTGCCAAAAGTAATCTTTCGCTGTAACTGACCAGACGATGTGCACACATGAATGCCATCATTCGCTTTGAAATGGTTGCCCCCACCCAACCTCAGCTTGACCTCTTTCCAAACGTGACTTATATTTGGATAAAAATGATCTCTTAGACCCCTTATCAAAATGGTCGCCCCAGCCAGTTCCATAGTAATTAATTTTGCGAATGAACATGCTTATAAAGATGCGTAAATTTCAAGATTGGTTATTCCTAAATGTTCACTTGACGATGAAACAGGGCTTGATACTTTAATTCAATTTAATTTTAATAATAATATTGAGGTTTTCGGCTCTTGTTTTTGAAACATGAGAACACTTATGTAGCGAAGGAATGATATTTTTTTTTAAATAATTATATATATATATATATATATATATATATATATATATATATATACTCACATTTGCCTTGATAAAGTCCATTATGGGATGCTACCCTCCGGCTGAGATAATTTTTCCTTTTCTCTTTATTCCTATTGCCCATTTAGCGATATATATATTTTAGTTATATCTGAAAATGTATACACACAAAGACATATATATATATATATATATATATATATATATATATATATATATATATATATATATATATATATAAGTTATTTTTTTACGAGGAATGATTGAATTTTATTGATAATGCTTTTATATTGTTCAATATTTATACTAAAAATTATATGGACAGGTGATATAAAACAAAAACTACAACACATATCAATTCGGGATTTAATCCCCTTCGAAGTAATCCTCACTTCTGAAGCCACATATTTTACTCAGCCTCGTTTTCCTTGATGGAATACTTCTTGTCTTGTAATTCTGGGATATCGAGCAGCTGGTCCGTTGCATCCCCTTGGATTTCCTAGACTTCTTGAAATCTTGTTGCTTCCAATTAGGTTTTGAAGAGGCGGGATCTGTGGAATGTGGTGGTTGTCGAACCTGGAGAATATTATACTTGGCCAAAAAATGCTGCAAAACTTATGGTCACTCATCCCCTTCTGTCTTGTAATCGTAGTGGGCGGTCCAAATGCAGAAGACACACTCTTTTCCAGAACGGTCTCTCAACAGCAGGTAACAACAATTCTGGTACCGTCATACCTGTCCATTGTTTGATATTGTCCGACCAGTTTCTGCGTTGGCGCTCCCCCTACGTCCACCTTCAATGGTGCATTGAATGATGGCCCTGCACAAACTCTCGTGCTTTGTAATGTGTCCAAACCACGCTATTTGTGCCTGGCAAGAAAAGGTTCCTGATGTCCTATAAAACTTTCAACCCTTTTCTGCACAAACTCATTGGTCTTTTGTTCCCAGTATGTTATCGTCCAAGTTCCTTGTAGTACGGTGCTGGTCCAAGTTCCTTGTAGTACGGTGATGGTCCAAGTTCCTTGTAGCACGGTGTTGGTCCAAGTTCCTTGTAGCACGGTGATGTCCAAGTTCCTTGTAGCACGGTGATGGTCTAAGGTTAGAAACAATGAAAGAATAAACACAAACACAGGTATGGAATACAAAGATATATTACAACAGAAATATAATACAAAAGAAGTAGAAGTATTAGTAATGACTATCAGATTTGGTTAGAGTGAACTATGTTGTCTCGACAAGTATCACTATTCCAATGTCCTTACAATATGCTCTCAATTATCTCTCCTCGTCTTACAATCTCCTCATACCTCTTGAGAGGCGCAGTATTTATAATGTCAGGAATGGTTCATTATTATTATTATGGGTAAGTTCCCATAACACAAAAGATGATGCCAAGTAATTATCACATGCATTTGTTCTAAAAACGCTTGGATCCTTCTGGCTCTTTCTGATAACAGGGTTCAAGTTTCACATCCATAGAATAAAAGGTTTGATAAAAGAAGTATCGAGACTGATGCTATAAAAAGAAAACTACAACAAATATCAATTCGGCATTTAATCTCCTTCGAAGTAGTCGTCACTTCTTAAGCCACACGCTTTATCCAGCGTTATTTTCATTGATAGAAACATTCATGGATGTCCTTTTCTTCTTTTTTTTCCCCTTGGATTGCCTCGATGTCTTTAAATCTTATTCCTTTCACGTGCGATTTGATTTTTGAAGAAGGGAAATTGGCAAGGTGCGAGATCTGGGTAATACGGTGGATGTCGAAACTAGGGAATTGTTGTGCTCGGCCAAAAACCTCTGCTCATGTCATGGTCACTGGTGGAACCTCGGTGGTGCAGTAAGATGACCACACTCTACACACTTTCCTTTACAACATTCCTATAAACAATGCAAGTTAGAAAGAACGTTGAGTGGATCCGCTCCGGACACATTTTCACGTCATCCTACGTACGGTAATGCCGTTACCATACCAACGGTCCCAATAATCTTTGATCAAATCTCGTAATAATCATGTTCGTCCATTTTTAATGGAAGTATTTTTTTCCATTGTTTTTTTTTTTTTCTTTTTTAACAAAACCGGTTCCATAATGTTCACGCTTGCCAAATCTATTACTTTTCTTCAATCCTTTTGGTTTCTTTTCTTTTGCTTTCTATGAATTTTGAATTCTTGGAGACTATCATATACCGTACCTATGGTTTTTGCGTATCAATGGGTATCTCCCAATTCTCACAAAGACATTAGACGCTATTGTAAGTGAGGGTAATATGCTGTCTATGTAGTCCACCACTAGAAGTGGTTTACCTACTTCACGGCGCTGGCGAGTGTTGCATATTATTGATGTTATAAAGATTACCATTTCATTTCTAACGTCCGTTTTTGGTTATTCCTCATTCAGTAACCTTTTCTAGGTTACAACATCTATCTATCTATCTATCTATTATTGTTATCTATTGTTACCTATAAACACTAATGGATGTGTCCCAATCCTCATAAATATGTTGGACACTATTTTAAGTGGTGGAAATATGCTGTCTACAATGGAAGGTTGAACTGTAAGCGTGGGAAGCTCTTGCTGTGTCGAACTCTCTGTCTTCGGGCAGAGGGGAACCCGGAAGAGATTTTGCTGAAGGGCAGAGTCTCGTTCGGGCAGGTAGACAGATACCCAATCCCGCGTATGCGGCATCTACGGGCAAATTTTGCCCGAGCCCACGGGATCGGATTTCCCCACATTAGGAACCCATTCTGTTCTTTTCCTTTCCAATCTGAGAATGGAACCAAATCACTTTATAGTAGGTACCGCCACTAAAATAGCGATATTTAAAATAAAATTAATTTAAAAAAATGAAAAACTTTCTTGAATTTTATCTCTAATTGAAAGCTAAAGGATTAACTTTACTATTTCAAGTAAGCACAATACTCCGATGTATTTCAGACAGAAATTATATTGATTGGAATTGATTTTTTTTTCGATAAAATCGTCAAGTCGTCCATTTTTTTTTTTTTGATATTTGTAAACACAAGTTAGTCCTCAGCTTCAAAATCTTGCAAAAATAAAATATACTTTTCTGAATCTTTCTTTGAGGAATATTAGCTGATTTAAAGTATAATTATTCTGATTTGAAACAAATATTTAGTTTAAAATATCGCAGAAATGAATTTTTTAAACAGACAGTAGCTATATTTTTAAGCGAGAGTAGCCAGATTTACGTGTTTGACAAAGTGATGACAGGTTGATTGTTGTCCTACGTAGACTTTATCTGTAAAAGATAATTTATGAAAATGTCGCGAGAGCCTCTTTTATATCATTTTTAGGTACTCAGTAATCTTAAATTTTGTTGACTTTAAATTTACTATAATCATCGTTCTTATTTTCTGATAATATTTTGTATGGTCGCCTATACTTTAAAAAATGAGCACATTTAAACGGAAACGATGTTTCTTAAATATTGGTGAATTAGTGGGGGTACCTACTTTATAATGACATCCCGAGTTTCCAGCAACCAATTCTATAAAGGCAGGTAATCTTTAGGAACATATTCTAATTATTTTCTTTTCAATCTCTAAGTGGAAACAAATCACGTATCAAAAAAAAAATTTAAAAAATTTCGATAATTTAATAGAAAACATTTATTAATTAAGATATTTCCAGATTGAAATTCTGTTCTCATCATATTTCTGTTCAGAAGTATGATGCTTTTTGACTCTAGTGCCATCGGCTGTGTTATGATTTCTTAGCCACATTCGAACTGAATTGCTGCAGTCCCAAAGATCCAATGGACGACTTATCAAATTTATGACTATATTTGCCACATTTTTAACTTCAAGACGGTTTCTTGTATCAGAATAAATTATGATCACCCCAGAAAACTCTCTTTCAGCCTCGTAGAACTTACAGCAATGATATAAATTATATTTTTTAGTTATTATATATCGGCTATTCATATATAAGATTATTTTCGGATAATCTAACAACCGGTTCGCTAAACTTTTATAATTTTAAAAACAGGCAGCCAATTTTTAATGGTTGACTATTTGAGAATTCATTACCGACTCCGCCAACAAATTATTGTTTGTGGACAAAATAATTTAAAGCATATATTTAATCGTTTTAGTTTTCTTTTTAAATACAAATTATAAAAGAAAAAATAATAAGTATGGATAACGAGAAACGAAAATAAAAGCCAAAAAATACAATGTTAGTTAAAGCGACGTCTGTTGCTATGACAACAATACAGACTTATTTGCTCTAGTAATAAATTAGAAATGTTTTCGTTTTTTTACTTTTTTGCTCACGCTGAAATAAATACTACATTTTTTTTCGAGGGTAAAGGAAAGTATATTCTTGTTTTTTAATATATATATATATATATATATATATATATATATATATATATATATATATATATATATTGCCGGTGATAACTTATTTTTGTTCTGAAAATAAATATTTAATTATTCTTGAAATTTGCTTTTCTATGCCAGGGAAAAATTCATTCTGTCTGTCTGTTCAATTTATTTCATTATTTAAATCTCTTTTAACAACCACGACAACAACAAAAGAAACGAAAGATTGTCTGATTCAACGTTCTCTCTCTCTCTCTCTCTCTCTCTCCCTCTCTCTCTCTCTCCCTATTTCGTTTTTGCTTTCTTTCTCTCTACCTCACTCACTCACACACACACACACGCACACACACACACATATATATATTCATGTATGTATGTATGCACATTTCAATGAATACGACAGACAAGGTGCATTTATTTATTTTTTATAATATATATTATATATATATATGAAAATTTCTCCGATTTAACCAGTAGAGAAGACAATATTTATGAATAAAAATGACAATAGGAAAACTGGTAATTGCTGACGCGTTTCGTCCAATGTAGACTTTATCAAAGCAAAATACGAAAATGAAATTAATTGAATAAAGTAACTACTGGAATGACGTTATTTTTCAGTTAAAAATATGAAAATAGCATTTCTCTACATTCCAGTTGGTAGGTACATTCTGTTTTTTTTTATTAGTTACTTTGTTCATTTAATTTCATTTTCGTATTTTGCTTTGATAAAGTCCACATTGAACGAAACGCGTTTTCCTATTGTCATTTTTATTCATATATATATATATATATATATATATATATATATATATATATATGTGTGTGTGTGTGTGTGTGTGTGTGTGTGTGTGTGTGTGTGTGTGTGTGTGTGTGTGTGTGTATATATATGTTAACCTAAAGAGACAGACAAACCTACATTCGGATTCAACTTAGACATAGAAAATCAAAATCAAAATAAAAAGAAATAAATCTAAAAGTTACCAATTTCCTGGATATTATATTAGATTTACAGGATGGTACTATTTCACTATATAGAAAGGAGAATCACTACCCACAATACATAAACGTAGGTTCTAATCACCCAACACATATCTTGAAGCAGATTACTAAAGGCATTAATCATAGATTGCCCACACAATCACCGAATAGGAATATATTTAATGCAAACAAAATAATCTACGAAGAGGCTTTAATGAAATGTGGACATAACAATTGTCTAGAAGATATTAATATAAATGATGACCATAGAATACAAAATAAGCATAGAACTAGATGTAGAAATATATTATGGTTTAATATATTTCTACCGTGAAAACTAAAATAGGCAAAGTATTCTTTAGACTTCTCAAAGAAAATTTCCCACAAACTAGTGCTTTATATAAAATATTTAATAACAACTATGTCAAATTAAGCTATAGTTGTATGCCTAATGTGGCTAGCTTAATTAATGTATACAACATGAGAAAAATTAAGAATAAACCACGTACAGTAACTCCCAAACGTAATTGTAGGAATAAGAAAGTATGTCCTCTCCAGGGAAAGTGCCAGAAAGAGTGCGTTGTATATCAGTTAAAAATATACAAGGATAGACTTAACAATACTAATGAAAATCCTAAAGTGTATATAGGACCTACCCAAAACAGCTTTTAAAAAACGGTATTATAATCATATTAGTATTTAATAACGAAAATTTCAAACATGATTCCACGTTATCTACTTACATATGGAAAATTAAACATGACTATAAAAAAGACACCATTATGAAATGGGAAATATTAAATGTTGAGGGGTTCTCCCCTTTTTACACAAATGGAGTCACCCAGCATATACTACTGCTCCTTGAAGAGCCCAGAGAGCAAGAGAAGGGAGTGAAAGGTTGTAGGTAACCGGAAGAGTGATAGTAAGGTAACAGACAGACAGAACGAACGTCGTGAGCAAGAGTCACAGTGAGCGAGCACGTAGACTCAGTAAGAAGTCATACAGCGATACTTCAATACCAAAGACTGTATATATATATTGCTACTAACCCGTATTCCTGGAACTACTAACTTGCATTACCAGTTTGTATTATTACGTTAATACATTATTTTCATATATTCATTCCTGGCGTTAGTTATTTATTGGTACCGGATTTCATCCCGGTATTCCACATTAAAGAAATGCCATAAATACAAAGCAGGTAATAAAGTTTGTCCTCTATGTATAGAGGAAAAATTAGCTATCGCTTTATTTAAGGAACCTAAGAATTTGCTGAATTTTAAAACGGAAATCTTAAGTAAATGTAGACACAGAAAATGGTGGTTACTAAAAGAGGGTTTGTTTTTCTTCTCTTGGTTTTTTTTATGGTCTTGAATATGTTTGCCCACGCCCTGTTGTTGTGTTACGATTTGCTTCTTTTTTTTTTTCTTTGGTCACATGGTCATGGTTTTGTGTTGTAGGCTATATGTTTTCTGTTCTTATAGCACCTCTTTAGCCAGTTTACCGTGACGATCCACGTAGGCGAAACCTAGGTAGGTTTGTCTGACTCTTTAGGTTTACTTAGTTTGGTCTGCTTAGTGTATTGAGCACTTTCCTTAGTTATTTTTATTTTACTCGTATCGGAGGTTTTTTTTCTTTGGACTTAGATTCTAAATGATTATTTTCGCCGGAAGTACATGTTCTTCGTTATTTCTTTTTTTACCCCCTTTTTTTCCCTTGGGTATTGGTTTGTTCATTTACAAGCTAAAACACCTAAGGTTTTTTCCAGACGAATACAATTATTTATATTTATAGTATATATATATATATATATATATATATATATATATATATATATAGTGTGTGTGTGTGTGTGTGTGTGTGTGCGTGTGTGCGAATTACATAAAAATGAAACTCTATTATCCCATTGAGATGGCCATTTTATCCCCGGGCTATTCTCCCAGGGGCTTGTCTATGCAAAAACGTCGTGATAAAAAACTGAGATTTAACTTCTATTTTTTTTAAATATAAGAATTAAAGAAGGAAGGAAAGAAAGAAGAAAAAGAATAAAAAAAGAAAGAAGAGGAACAAACAACACATAAGGGAAATGACATTAAAAGAGTGAAAGGGGGACAAAGGAAAACTATGGTAGTCAGGAAAGGACGGACAGGAAGTCATGACATAGACAAATCTAAACAGTAATTAAAAACGGTTAAAATTTACCAATGACTTATATTTAACATATCAATAGCTTACATAGGAAAAAAAGAAACACAAAGTTTAAGAAAAAGAAGAGTTTTAAAGATTATACATAAAGGAAAATTTAAAATAAAAATAATATTATTATATATTTTTAATATTTTATAAAGAAATTTTAATAAAAAGTTTATATGCTTTATAATCAATATATTGAGCTCTCTTTTTGTGGATCAGTTTTAATATTTTATATTATGAGAATTTACTTGAATTACCACTGATTTTTATCCATCTATCTATCTATCTATATATATATATATATATATATATATATATATATATATATATATATATATATATAAAACTAAGTAATCCGTATGGGTAGACCCAAGGGGATAAAATACAGAGCTCAATGTAAATCCAGAGCAAATAATTTAAATAAAAACTGACCACTTTAAGGTTCCATGTAATAAATTATTTCATCACAGCCCTTTTAAAGGACTGCGGATCATCAGACTTTACTTCCAAAGGTTGAAACGAAAAATGAAAAGAAATTTACACATTTTTGATGGGCCTTATTAAGCATATGTAAATTAACGAAGTGAGGAAGTGTGGGGGCAGAGAGAAGACATGAGTGAGTTAGATGTAATTTAATATTTCTATTCTTTCATACTTAAAATACCGATTAAATATGTCAATGCCTGGACCTTCTCAAGTAATTTTTATTTAAATTATATATATATATAAAGAGACGAAATATTTAGA
Source organism: Acanthosepion pharaonis (assembly GCA_903632075.3). Taxonomy (NCBI): domain Eukaryota; kingdom Metazoa; phylum Mollusca; class Cephalopoda; order Sepiida; family Sepiidae; genus Acanthosepion; species Acanthosepion pharaonis. Next base: position 383,028 of record CAHIKZ030000189.1, on the reverse strand, counting down.
AGAAATCAAATACATATCAACAGCTCACAAAATAAGCAAATCGTCTTGGGTATAACGATAGACTACATCCGGTTACAAGGCCTCTGATTGCGAGATTGAAGTTTTTTAGGGGCCTCTTGTTCTCGGGTCCATCCTGACCCTGAGAGGCTATGGGCAAATAGCGAACATCCACCCCGAAAAAAAAAAATCAGCAGCTCATTATTAAAGAAAAATAACTGTTTTGGATTCCGGGATGAAATCCGGTACCAATAAATAACAAACGCCAAGAATGAATATAGGAAAATAATCTATTAACGTAATAATACAAACTGGTAAAGCAGGTTAGTAGTTCCAGGAATATGGGTTAGTAGCAAAATATATATACAGTCTTTGGTATTGAAGTATCCCTGTACGACTTCTTACTGAGTCTACGTGCTACGCTCACGGTGACTCTTGCTCACGACGTTCGTTCTGTCTGTCTGTTACCTTCACCCTCTGTTGCTCTCGTCTCTCGGGTCTTCACGTAGCAGTAGTATATGTTTACACTGGGTGAGTCCATTTGTGTAAAAAGAGGAGGACCCCTCAACGATAACAATCTATACAAAAATAAAAAAAATAGGTATAAAAACAGAAGGAATACGTTTTTATGAAAACATTACCAAAAATACATTTTTTGTAGGGAAATACATTCTATGATAGACAAACTATATATCTAAAAAAACCTACCTTTTACCCTGAAACTATAAAATTGTGTAAAAATATTTAGAATTCGGCATTAAATTACCCATAGAGTGTGATATGCCGCTAAACAAAATCAACCAACCAACAATTATAGCAAAATGACCAACAATATATTTTATAGTAAAATTAGCAACAATGCATTTTATAGCAAAATGACCAACAATTCATTTTATAGTAAAATTACCAACAATACATTTTATAGCAAAATGACCAACAATACATTTTATAGCAAAATGTCTAATAAATATTTTTTCTCGGTAGTTGAAGGCATACAATTTCATTCAAAATATATTTAGTTGAAGCCATAAAGTATGTTCAGAATATTTAGATTACAGTATTATATAACCCATAGTGTTGTTGATATGCCACCGAAGAAAATCAACTAACAACCAATAATAGATAGTTATAATAAAATTACCATCAGTAAATATCCCTATGGAAATTACCAGCAACACATTTATATTTCGTCATTAAATAACCCATAGAAATGTTGATATGCCGCTAACCAAAATCAACCAAACAACAATACATATTTATAGTAAAATGACCAACAATACATTTTTCCTGTCGTTGATGGCATACAATTTTTTATGCATTTCAGCCGAAGGACCATTATCTCTATCTATAAAAGGCAGGACGTGTGTGTGTGTGTGTGTGTGTGTGTGTATAACGAATGCAAGGCCGCAATTTTCGACGTATTTGCACCCAAATTGACATGCACATGCTCCAAGTTAGCGGGAAGGCCAAGACCGACTTTGCATTTCCCAACTCCTATCGATAGTGGAAATAATCGATTTTTTCAAGGTTCTACGGCAATTTTCATTTAATTTGCGGCTATTTTCTACTAGCCAGAGTGAGAGCCTATAGCTGGCTGCCACGAATAGGCAGAAAGATTCTATTGGCCAGCGTGAGAGCCAACAGCTGACTGACACACAAAAAAAATCGATAGCTGCATTCGTCACAAGTGGGAAAAATTTTAATCTGCATGGCACTTTACTCCAATTGGCTCATTCGCTTGCTTAAACTCAACGTTGATTCTGATTCCGCAGAACTGGGTTGGGTGTGAAAAAGTATTTGTTGTTAACATTCTTTTTCATTCGTTTTTTTCAGTTACGAGTTCTTTTTTAAAGCTGATCGTTTTGTGTTCATTTTGTTTAGTTCTTTTTTCGTAACAAATTTAATGTTTAGCATAGAGCTTAGAAAAAATTCGCAGTGTGAGATAGGCAAGAAGTAAGGCATGTAGCAACAACAGCACGGCAAATGGCACTCCTTTAAAGGCAAGGAAGGGCAAAAATATTTTAAGTCAAGTGATAGCGATTGCTGTATGAGTCGTACGATTTTTGAATCAAGCACGGGCAACGCTGGGACATGCTGCTAGTACTTACTAAACATTAAAGATTTGCTTAGCGATGAAAAATGTTTTTATTTTAATCAATTATAATAAAAATATTATAATAATGTTTTGCTCTACTTTGTATTGAGGACTTTTTTGAAAATGTAAATGCTAAACCTGGATTCTTACTCTATCTGTCCTTTCTCTTTTTTATGATATATATATATATATATATATATATGGTGGATTCTCATATCATGAACAATAAATGAGGGCCAACATTGGATTCTGCCTTTCGTTTTACACTTATGCATGCTAGCAGGGTCTATTGTGGAGTAAATCAGGTAAGGGAAAGACATATTTCATTTGTGCATTCTTAAGTATGATACTAGCCCAGCCTTGCTGCGGGCAACAAAGCTACAATGACAAATGTGATTTTTTAAAGCTGGATTTTGATGGCATCTCTGCTTCAGTGCTTGACTTAATCTTAATGAAACATGTTTTACGATTTGATGCTTGGGCTTCCCAGTTTTTCAGATCAAAGTTGGGACGATTCAAATTGTCTCTCAATTTGTATTTGTAGCGTAAGGGTTGATGTCCAACTGAACGCTTGGAGTTTGGTAGTTGTCCATACAGCACCTTTTTTTGAAAGCCTGTGCTCATTCATATGCTTCATATATATATATATATATATATATATATATATATATATATATATATAAGTTATGAAGAACTTGGTAAACCGAATGGGTAATTCCAAGGAGGATGAAATCCTGAGAGCTCAATGTGAATACAGAGCTAATATTTAATGAAAAACAGGCCACTTTAAGGTACCATTACAATAATTTATTTCACTAAAATCCTTTTAAATGACTCCGGATCATCAGGTAACAGTTCCAACAACGAAATGAAAGGAAAAATGGGATTAGAAATTGATGGGTAGTGTAAATTTTTGTAATTTAACAGGGGGGGGGTGAGAGTGGTAGTTAAAGAGACAAGGTAGAGTATAGGGAGGGGTTAATTTCATATCTCTCTTAAGCATGCTTTATATTGGGGTAGGAGTAGTGACCGAACCATGACCTATTTAGATGGTTAACTTAACGGAAATGATATGTAGGAATGGGAGGGGAGAAAAGAAAACGAAAAAAGCGAGGAGACAGACGACAGTAATACAGATATATCCAAATGAGTGTTACGGCAAAGGGAGAGGGGGAGAGGGGAGTGAATCGAAAGAGGCTGTAATTTTGTTTTAACAAAATTATGTAAAAGATAGATTTCAATGCTTGATAGAAATTTAGATGTCTAAAAATGATGAATGTTATCAATTTAAATATTTAATTTTTTAAGTAAATAGTTTACGGACTTAATATAAGTTAACTACTATTATTATTAACATATTTATCGAGAACATATTAAAGAAATCTTTAAAATTATAATAGTGTATTTACCCGACGAAATTTTATTTCCATAATATAGTAAGAAAATTACGGTAACAATAACATCTATATTATTTTTACTTTTAATCTAATTTATGAATGCAATTTTTATTTATTATTATATGGGTAAATTTAATTAAGGTTTAGGTTTTATTATTTAATTTTATTTTCGTAAGAATCATTGAAAAACACTTTTAATTATTCAGAAAAAAAAGAGCGGGTGTCTTCCTAACTGAGCAATGGTGAGAAGAAAATGATTATTCAGGCCTTCAGTAATGGTATCAACATTCATACTTTGGCTTCAAAGTCCATTCACAAAGGATGATTAATGAACATTAGCAGAAACTGATCTTAAAATATAAACAACGAAAGGCTCTAGCCATAAATAAACTCCAACCGCAGACTGCTTCCCCCGGAATCGGGTACCATACGCCCTCCACCAGTCGCTAACACAAGCCCCCTTCTCATTAACAAGGCATCTACCAGAGGGGAACTAACATTGAAAATAAATTTAAAACAATGCTCCGAGACAGACACTTAGGGGTTGATGATAGCCGTGTACAGAACAACTATTCACATGCTGAGATAATTTTTGCCCCCCCTCTCTCTCTCTCTCTCTATATATATATATATATATATATATATATCCCTTTTTCTTCTTCTTTCTGTCATATATATATATATATATATATATATATGGGTGTGTGTGTGTATGTATATATGTACAAATATATTTTTAAGTTGTGATATAGTTATGGGATATTGCGCTCAATATCAAAAAACAGAGCGTATATATATATATATATATATATATATATATATATATATATATATATATATATATACGCTCTGTTTCTGATATTGATATATCCTATAAATATATCACAACTTAAAGCTATATTTCAACATATATACGTACACACACGCACACACACACACACACACACACACACACACACACACATATATATATATATATATATATATATATATATATATATATATATATGTATATATATGTGTGTGTGTGTGTATGTATATATGTTAAAATATAGTTTTAAGGTGTCATATATTTGTGGGATATTGCACTAAACAGAGCGTATATACATACATATATATATATATATATATATATATATATATATATATATATATATATATATATATATATGTGTGTGTGTGTGTGTGTGTTTAGAGAGAGAAAAAGAACCTAAAGAGGAAAAGGGATATATCTCTATATACAGACAGACAGAAAGAAAGCGAGAGAGAGCTTAATGAGAAAAACAAGGAAAAGATAGGGCGATAAAGAGTGTCTGTGTAGAGTGTAGGGTGATAGAAATTGATGATAGGAGAAAAAAAAAAAAAATTTGACCACACCACAAATACTCAAACATGTGCTCGCAAACACGTACACATAAATTAAAAAAATAAAAAATAAAAATAAAAACAAAAATTAAACGTGAAAAATAAAAAATAAAACATGTAAAAAAAATAAAAAAGAAAAAAAAGGCAAAATAAAAAACGAAGATTAAAAAAAAAACACCTAAAAAAAAAATTAGATCATCCGTACCACCTCCTTTTTTAATTACATCAAATCTAATGATGACTATTAATATAACAAAAATTCTATTATAAATTTTATTTTTAGAAGCATTGTTAAACATTATTCATTTTTGACTAATTATTTTTATCTTAATTTCACTTTCATTTTATAGCAACTACTCCAACCATAATTCTTTGGCCATTATTCTTGATTATTATAATAGGAATATTTAAAACAGGCATTTATTTTTTTAAAGATTTAATCTAAGGTGTATTGTATCAACAATATCTGTTAATTTAAGGACATAATTTTTAATCCTATAAACAATGATCCCTTTGTAGATTATGGAAATACATAGGACATCCACTAGTGTAAATAACAAAAATTAAAAATAATGAAAAGGTTGTGATGTATGTAAAGATTAAAAAAGTGTAATTTATATAATTGTTAAACAAGTTGAAATAAGGAACCTTTTCCACCAACAAAATTTGATGATTATTTTGTGCTAGTTATTTCCCTAAATACAAAAGGAGATTTATATAAGTTTTAACCGAATTTCTTCAATTTGAGAAGAGAACATTGATAATTCTTTTGGGATTTTATTCTTTAAACATGAGTTCCAAAAATTCAAAGAAGGAAATAGATTTCATGATTCTCTTACCTTTAGGATGACTAACATCGCTAAAACTCTGAGATTGAATTGATGTCTTAGAATCAGGAACCTATATAGAAAGAAAAAGTAATATTTTCTATTTCAAACAGCTCTGAACATTAAGAATTAAAGAATTGGCAGTCTATTGCTGAAACCTCCTGAAGAGTGAACTGAATAATTAAGGAAAATATGTCTACGAAATTCCAGTTCTTCAGGAAATGTATAATACAAATGTCTATCTCATATTACAGTAAAAAAAAAAAATTCTGTTTTTTTGTTTGTTTGTTTTTTTTTTAGGATACTAAATGCATTCTTCTAAGGTCTAAATGCTTAGACATTTCTGTCAACCTGTTATTGGACTTCTACAAACAGAAAAAATTCCCTTCGAATATTCTATATCTAGTAATCTATTAACACCGAAATCTTTTCAGTTAACTTGCTGAATATTTATCAGCGTTCTTAAATTAAGTTAATGGAAATGAAAATAACTTATGCAGAAAATTATTTAATGTGTTTATGTGTATAAATAGAAGAGGAAGGACAAAAATAGATGATAATAGATTATATTTGTCTATATTTCTAAGAGTAGGTGTTATGTACACTATTTACATTATTCGGACAATTGCCCTCATCTTTGTCGCCATATTTATTACAACGTTTCGAACCTTCAGTATCTGTCTATATTTCTGAGATGAGGTATTATGTACACTATTTACATTATTCGGACTATTGTCCTCGTCTTTTTCGTCATATATATCACAATGTTTCGGCCGTTGTACGCCCCGGTCTTCTTCAGGTGGTTGGAATGTCGAACTGAACCCTTTATTCCGCTCGCTGGTGTAGACTATTATAGTTCTTCATGTGGTTGGACATGGCACGTGGAGCTAGAACTGTCTACCCCAGCGAGCGAAATAAAGTGTGTACATAATACCTCATCTCAGAAATATAAACATATAATGAAAGACCGAAACGTTGTAATAAATATGACGACAAAGATGAGAACAATAGTCCGAATAATGTAAATAGTGTACATAATACCTCATCCCTAAAATATAGACAGATACTGAAGGGCCGAAACGTTGTAATAAATATGGCGACAAAGATGAGGACAATAGTCCGAATAATGTAAATAATGTACATAATACCTCATCTCAGAAATATACACAGATACTGAAGGGCCGAAACATTGTAATAAATATGGCGACAAAGTCTGAATAATGTAAATAGTGAACATAATAATTAATCTCAGAAATATAGACAGATACTGAAGGGCCGAAACGTTGTAATAAATATGGCGACAAAGATGAGGACAAGAGTCCGAATAAAGTAAATAGTGAATAGCTTATAAATTACTTAGTGCAACAAAAGTAAGGACTTTGAGGAGAGCCATGATCTCCTATGTCTTGAATGGACTCGGTAGATATAAAAACAAGAATTGAATGGATAACGGAATAAAGGTGAGGCAAGATGGTAAGGGTCAGAAGTTATTTAGGGAAACAAAAGATAAAAGTATGTTGGGGAAGCCATAATAGTTCAAGTACTTAAGAGACTTGAAACATAAAAGAAATGTCGCAGGTGTGTGGCGGAAGCCAAATTGATAACTTTAAGGTCCTTTTGCCGTGAAACATGAAAGAAACAGTGATATCCATGTTAGAGATATCGTTATCAAAATTTTGTAACCCAAAAATAAAAAAAAAGAATGTACATATATATTCACTAATCAAGATGAAAGTAAACGGACCCAGCTTGGTACAAAAATCATGATTCAATACTATGCAGAGGATTTTAAATGTATCGAAATAGAAATCATGAAAATGGTAAACATATGTAGTACGAAACAAAAAAGGTCGACTACTTCAAATAATATATGAGCCAATTCTTATGTACTTTAGAATGCTAAATTCGAAAATGCTCTTTGAATTAGAGGATTTGCTCTATGCGTAGCGATATTTACCCAGTAAGGGTTTCATTTGCTTTGATATGTTTCACTTGCTTTGATATGTTTCACGGCATATTCATCTCCTTATGGGTCAAGCAATGCCGAAATTTAATTTTCTTGAATTCCTGAAAGTAATACAAATATGATATATTAATCTGCTTTCATATTTGAATATATGTTAGATGATTAATACTATTTACGTTGTATATGTATCGAGATATAAACTATGAAAACAGTAAACAAATGTAGTACAGAACAAAAGCCGACTACTTCAGAAATTATATGAGCCAATTCTTATGTAGTTTGAAATGCTAAATTCGAAAATTTTCTTCCAGTTAGATTATTAACTCTAGGTGTAGAGATATTTATCCAGTAGTATTTCATTTATTTTGATATGTTTAATGGCATAGCAACTCCTTATGGGTCATTTAATGCCAAAATTTAATTTTCTTGGGAGTTTTGAAGTATAAAATTATGATATATGTTATTCTGCTGTTACAATTGAATACATGGTAGATGATACTCAGCTTCTGTGCATATACATGTTTGTGTGGATATCATTATTAGAGGTAGTGATATGTGTGTTTTATGTTGCAGTTTTGTTGAAATTATTTTTGGAATGCAATTTGTTTCCTTTAAGAAATTATAGGTTATTATATGGATGAATATCATGAGAGTGTTCTTTCATGCTGGTTACTTGGCAGTATTTTAAACGGGTTTACGTGAAGCCGGTAAAATTTGTTAGTATGTGTCTATTGTTCGTATTTATATTATTAATATGTATTGTTGGTAATTGTTTTTATATAAAAATGTATTGCTGGTATTTTTACTATAAAATTGTTGGTCTTTTTTTAATATAAAATGTATGATTGACTGATTTTGTTTAGCGACATATCAACATCTCTATGGGTTATTTAATGTTATTATCTGATATTTTGAACGCATTTGTATGCCTTCAACAACAGATAAAATGTATTGTTGGTCATTTTGCGACAAATATTGTTGGTCATTATACTATAAATACGTATTCTTTTACTTTAATATATATATATATATATATATATATATATATATATATATATATATATGTTTTAGGCCCATAGCTGGATCCCTAACAGGTGCTGCTACCTAGGTTCATGTTGGACATGGGAACAACAGCAATTAAGAGATGGTTCCACGATCCTCAAAACCTCCAATCTCCCAATCAGGGGCATGGTTGCAGGATGTTTGGTTTGGTTTGTTTTGCTTTACGGCATATGAACCTGTATGGGTTATTTAATACGGACAACTTTTTAAGGATAGATTCGTATGAATAGAATATGTATTCTTTGGTTTAGATTGGTTTGGTTTATTTTGTTTTACGGCATATCAACCTCAATGGGTTATTTAATGCCGACAATATTTTTAGGATAGATTCGTATGAATAGAATACGTATTCTTTGGTTTAGATTGGTTTGGTTTATTTTGTTTTACGTCATATCAACCTCAATGGGTTATTTAATGCCGACAACATTTTTTTCTGTTAAGATCTTGTTTTGTCAAAATTCTATTTCTGGTAATATTTTTTCCTCAAAAATATATAGCTGGTAATATTATTTTGAAACATGTATTACTGGTAATATATTTTTTCAAAAACATATTGCTTGTAATTATTTTTTTTTTAAATATATTGCTAGTAATAGTTTTTATTAAAAATATATTGCTAGTAATAGGTTTTCTTTTTCAAAAATATATTACTGTTACTAGTTTTTTTTTTCCAAAATATATTGCTGGTAATAGTTTTTTTCTTCAAAAATTTATTTCTGGTAATAATTTTTTACAAAGTATTTCTGGTATTAAAACCTATTTTTACACATTTATAATGCTTTTTACCTCAGTTTATGGGTTTACTATTTCCCCATAGCTGGGACCCTAACAGGTGCTACCACCCCGGCTCAGGGTGGATCTGGGAACACCAGCAATTAAGAGGTGGTTCCACGCTCCTCAAAACCTCCAGATCAGAGGCCTTGCTGCTGAACATAGTTTATCGCCTTACCCAGGACTCGGATGCAGTTTATCGTCATACCCAGGACGGGCTGCAGAATGTAGTGAGTAACGTTATACATATGAGTAAAATGGCTGCAGGTAAGAAAAACAATTTTTATTTTTATTTGCCCATAGCTAGATCCCTAACAGGCGCTGCCACCTGGGTTCATGTTGGACATGGGAACAATTATGAGATGGTTCCACGCTCATCAGAACCTCCAATCTCCGAATCAGGGTCATGACTTCAGGATGGTGTCAGTAATGTCATACATATGAGTAAAATGGCTGCCTTCAAGAAAAATAAATTCTATTTTGGAAGATGTTCTGTTCTATGTGTCGGGCCCATTTCTTTTCTTTGTCGCCAATTTTACACCCAGTAGATAGTTGGTAAGCTTATCTTACAATAGATATTGTATTTCCCGTTTCAGGCGTAAAAGTCACTTCGTCACACGCACAGAAGTTATCAGCTTTGTTCGGACATTCACAGGGCATTTTTCATTGATCGGTTAAATGTGTGAAAAGCTGAGTGGAAAGGAGAATAATAATTAACTTATTAGGAGCATAATAATATATCGTAATGTTATTAGGAGGGTAATAATTAATCTGACAATGACAACGATTTTGAAGTTATATTCCTAAAACACTAGTCCCGTATATTGATATCTAGACCCAGTCAACAATTTTGCATATCTTTTTTTATTTTTAGTGACCAAGAATTAAGATTTTTTTTTAAGCATTCAACCCCAAGCAAGGCGGGAAGCCACTAGCACGCAAGGGGTTACAGAGCGTTGGATCTAGAGCAAAGAGAAGTGATAGAGGAAAGGATGAAGAGAAAGATAGGGGATAGATCAAGGCATCTGGAGACGTCAATTGACGTTACATTTGAATAGTTGGAGATTATAGCTATCAGGGAAACAGGAAGAGGGGAGGGAGTTCCACAGGCGAGAAGTATGAGACATGCAGCTATTGAAGTAGAAGAGACAGCTACATTTATCAGTTTCGACAGTGAAAGGGTGAGAGCGAGATGTCAACCTAGTTGAACGCTTAAATTCATGAAGTCTGGGAATCAGCGTAAGCAGCTCATCGGAACAGTTACCGTGAAAGTATTTGTAAAAAAAAGACAGAGGGAGGCAACGGCACGTCTGTGAGAAAGCGGCTGCAGATGAAATGCCAGATCAGAGCCAATTACATTGCATATCCATCTTTGCTGTTTCTGTTTTGAAAGCTTTCTACCCGTAGACCGGTGTAATCTAGCCAGACATGAAATGATAAACACATCTGCTTCGAAGCAGAAACCATAATTCAATAATTGACAGTGGCATAAAAAATATATATATATATATTTCGAAGCAAAATCCATGATTTACAGAATCTTGAAAATGGTAAATACATCTAGTTCCAGACAATAAAAACTATGATCCACTGATTTACAATGAGATGAAAATAGTAAACATACAAGTTTATTAAGAAAAAAAACCTCCCCCCCAAAAAAACCAAAAACGTTATTCAATGATAAAATGGTAATCATATTGTGGCTCGAAGCTAAAATCATGATTCGATAATCGACAGACGCAGGAAATGGTAAACACATCTAGTTCCAAACAAAAACCATAGTTCAAGGATCTGCAAACACATGAAAATGGTAAACACATCCAGTTCCTAACAATGATTCAATGCTCTAGAGAAATGGTTTTCAACCTATTTTTTTTTTACATCACGACACGCATGAACCTGTAGTTAAATTTCCGCGCCATACTACAATTATGTATTGGTTAACGAGCAAAACCAAACGCTTTTAACACAGCGCTGAATATCTGAATTGAAGTCATATAAAAATCGCAGAGACTGACACGTCCACACAAAAACACTACTCAGTCCGTTGGCAAAAGCTACTGGTGGCGTCACGGGTGGCAGTACCGCCTTAGCGACCGAAACTTTGTTACCTCCCCTGGTTGATGTCTGACAAGAACACGACATCGCCCGTGCTTTCACACACTGTAGGTAGAAAAAAATGGTGATTAAAAAATGTTTAAAATGTAACAAAATAAAAAAACAATTTATTATAATTTTAAATAAAAAGATTATAATTAAAATTCTTTTAGACGAGATCGATTTTGATTTTTAAAATTGTTTATTGCAGAAAAGCTCGCTTTTTATATTATTTTATATATTATATGTACGTTTATTTTTATAACAATGGGATAATCAATTGAAATGGCCTCTAATTTTGTGTAAAGGAACAACTCAACACCGCTATCTCAACACCGCCGACTCAACACCGCTGACTGAGCGCAGAGACAACTCAGGACCGAGACAACTCAGCACCAAAAAAACATTATTTTGTTTTATAACCAAATAAAAGTAATTTATTAAGGATCCAAACCTTAATTAGTGAATATTTTATAATTATTCAATCATTTAATTTTCAAATGCGTTATTTGAGGAAAATTATCTCACATATTGTCATATAGAAAGAAAATGAGTAAATACCGACACAGAGGTTCGAGCGTGACAATCTGGACTTATGAATATATGTTTTCCTCCAGATGTATAAATAGCGGTGTCAGGCTACTGACTGGAGTGATTTTTGAGTGATTATTGAATGGAACTATTCAGTCGAATTAGTGTGAATTATTGTGCGTCAATGTTTTGGGTTTTGATTTAAGATTTACCAGACGTTGAACCAAGCCGCGCTGATATCAAGGTATTCACTGAAATGGGTAATTATCTTTGATTGACTTTTTACTTGTTTGTTCTTGTTAAGTATTTGCGGTTGTAATTAAATACTGTTTTATTTTAACATTGAGGTCTCAACCATTAACGGCCACTGTACGTCAGAAAACATATTTATAAGGTCTATTATTCGTCCTTGCATTAAATATTGCAGCCACATCTGGTCTGGTGTCTCTGGTGTGTATTTCGAGATTCGTGATAAAATTCAAAGAAGTTTCTGTAATGTAAACGAACCTGATCTGACATCTCATTTCATCACTTCCTCACCAACGAGGTTTGACTTTCCTTTGTTTTCCCCCAAAATATTTTCATGGCAATTGTTCTGATGGGCTTTTTCTTCTTTTTTCTGTCACAAATACATGAATTTAAACGTACTACTTGATTGGCAACTAGGTCTCACCATTTTAGTGCAGCTTTGAGTTTCTTTTCTCGCACTACCCGTCTTATTCTTCTTTTATGTACCACATCTCTTCAGAACGTTGGCGATCATAGCTCTCCACTTCTGCCTATCCCTTGTAGCTCTCAAAAGGTTTTGCCCCTTTACCACTTCTCTCAGACCCTGTTCTGTCATCCATTTGCTTAAGCCCGGTAGGTATGTCTCGCATTGCTTTCCCTTGTCTCTCTTTCCCTCTATAGGCCCTGTGAGTATCATATTCTCCAAGACCTGCTTTCTCATAACGTATCCCAGAAATTTCAGCTGCCTCTACCTGTTGTTAAGTATACGCTTCCTCCTTGTTTGCATCCTCTCCAAAACCTCATCGTTGCCTACACGCTTGGTCCATGATATCCTTAGCATCCTTCTGTAGAATCATACCTCCGTTGCCTCGAGTCTCTTCATCTTTAAGGAGACCGTCCAACACTCACTGCCGTAAAGGATGACAGATATCACGTAGCAGTTCAGTACTCTTTTCTTTGTTACCAAAGAAATCATCCAGTCTTGTAATACTCTGCCTAGCTTTTGGAATGCGTCTTTGGCCAACCTAATACGTTTTTGGATCTCAGCGTCGCACTTGCCGTCCTCTGTCAAAACCCTTCACAGATATTTAAATTTCCGCACCTGCTTGAGTTTATCATCTCCGACCTGTAAACCGCATTCCGGGGTCATCTTTTTACTGACCATGCATTATGCCTTCTTTTGGTTTATGCTTAGTCCCTTCTTCTCGTTCTTCTTAGCTATCTTATACTTTTCCCATCGTGTCCTTTTTATCGCTTTGTTTGCGTTGAAATGATTAACAATATAAAAAAGAAGAATTAAAAAGTATACCGCTTTAATTTTACGGACATAAGTCCTTGTTCACAAGAGCTAAAGTCAGAAACAAAAGAATTTACAATGCTTTACTGCTGCATCTTTAAAGGTTATGTACTGTACGAATTAAATTTCCCGATGTTCAAATCAGGGGAGATAACTCGGTTTGGAATGTTTTTCAAAAACAACAAAAACAATTGTGTATTAGTGTTGTATTCTTAAAGAATGTTACAAGCAGACAAAGGTGGTACTCGAGTGAAAGGAACAGCAACACGGGCGTAGATGAAAGAAATACAGGCTTATTTTTAAAGAGAATACACTACTGAAAGACAGGGAATCGGTTAACAGACTAGTACTTCCCCTGAAGCAAGGATATCTACCAACCGCCCCACGCGGTAAGTGTGGCACAAGGTTGAATTGAATGTGTGGTTCCAGGCTGTTCACACACACACACACACACACACACACACACACACACACACATATATATATATATATATATATATATATATATATATATTCTTTATTATAGTCTATTACATTCGAAGCAAGGATATCTACCAACTGCACCACGCGGTCAGATGTGGCACAAAGGCATGGGGTAGTTGTTTCCAGAGAAGAGACTCTGCCCTTCGACATAGCCTCGTCTGGTGATTGGGGAGGCTGAGAGTTTGGCCAATACAGTAAGAGACGAATCTCCAAATAATTCCTGAAGCAAGTAGGCCATGTAAATCATGTGCTTACTATATATATCTACTGATCTAGTCAGTCCGCATGAAGCGATAAGGAGAGTGGGACATTCCATTACAACATTTACAAAACAAAATTAAAGTGAAAGAATTGGTATCACGAGTGCTCAAAAATGGAAAAAAACGTATCATGCTAGACATTTTTTCTCGTTAGAATATACCTTGCATATTTATTAAGTCTAAAAATTCGTAATTTCTTTGAATATAGTTACCACATCTGGTCTGTGAGGAAAGATATTCTCTGTCTAAATTTAAACGTCATCCCACAGCGGCCGGAGAATTCCCGTTTTCCTCCATATAAAATGTTCGACGCGAAAATTCCAATCACCTGAAGAAGGCCAGAGCGTATAACGGTCAAAACGGTCAAAACGTCGTGATTATGGCATTAAAGATGCGGATAACAGTTCGAACAATGTACATAATATAAATAATTACAATTCCTCATCTCAGAAATATCGACAGATCCTGAAGAAGAAAGGGGAGTACAACGGCCGAAACGTCGTGAATATGGCAAATAAAAAAATGAAGACAACAGTGCTAACGATGTAAATAGTTTAAATAATTACAATACCTCCTCACAAAAGTATAGACAGATCCTGAAGAAGGCTGGAGCGTGCAACGGCTGAAACGTTGTGAATATGGTAATAAAGATGAGGACAACAGTCTGGACAATGTAAATAGTGTAAATAATTACAATACCTCATTTCAGAAATGCAGATAGATCCTGAAGAAGGTTGGAGCGTACAACGACCGAAACGTCATGAATGTAGCAACAAATATGAGAACACCAGTCCGAACAATGTAAATAGTTTAAGCAATTGCAATATCTCAACTCAGAAATATAGACTGTTATGGAAATAGATAGTTGGGAGGCCCTGGACCAAATATCTGAGCAGTATTCCATCTTTGGCGAGATCCGGCGCTTGCAAAAATAGAGTATGGCGGGTGGAGTTACTCAACTTGGGATGAGACCTGGTTTTGAATCTCGTCGTGGTAGGTTTACCAAGAAAGTGACTTCTTGATGTTATGGGTATGGAGGAGGTGATCACGGCGTGCTGCACCCTTGAAAGGTACCTGAAAAACCATACTACGGGTGGAGCCAAGACTTATGAGTGAAATTGGGTTAATTTTGGTTTGTAAATGTTGTAATGGAATGTCCCACTCTCCTTATCGCCGCTTGTGGACTGACAATATCAGTAGATATATAGAGTAAGCACAGGATATATCTGGCGGACTTGCTTCGGCAGTTAGAGATTCGTCTCCAGCTGAACTCGTCGAGCCCTCTACCTTCGGCCGGAGAGGAACCCAGACGAGCCTATGCTGAAGACAGCTACCCGACCCGGGGAATTTTTTGCCCGAGACGACGGGCACAGATATCCCCGTTAAATTCGGCCTTGTGCCACATCAGACCACGTGGGGCGGTTGACAAATATCCTTGCTTCGGGAATTAGTTGGAGATTCGTCTCTAACTGTGCTGGTCAATCTCTCTGCCTCCCGTATCACCAGACGAGGCTATGTCGAAGGGCAGAGTCTTTTCTCGGGAAACAGCTACCGTTTTATACGGAGAATGGGGAGCCGCCGATCGTTGTGCTAGCACAAAGTTCTAAGTTATCGTGACCGAGGCTTTGAACGTACTGGGCTTGTTCTCACTGCTAATCACGCCAGGTAACGCGGTCTCTACCGGAAACTGTAACTAAAGTACGCTCAACAGAGTTGCAGTATAAACTGTAGGTGGACTCTGTGGGCGTTGAGCAAAAACAAAAGTGCCGGAGCAGGCGTCTGCAACAGGCCGCCCTAGTAGAACTGGTATTCTCGGATACGAGCGGCCATTTATAGTGACTGGTTTGGTCAGCTTCGTGATGATGAAAAGTTAATAGCTTAGAATTTTACGAATTGAAAGTTAGAAGCCATTATTTTTTTCTCTTAGACGTCGGTTCGAGTCAAGGTCAAAGCAAGTGGATTGACAACGCCAATAAGAATTGGATGGTTGAAAATGGCGGTTTTTTTATACAATTTGAACTTTGTTATTACTCATTTGAAGTTGACTAATCTATTGGAGATTAAGTTAATCCACTTTGAATGTCACTAGTCCAATTTCAATGTGATTTGTTCTAATTTAAATTTAACTCTTCCAATGTGAACCTAGTTATTCCTAATTTTAATTTAACCTTCTCCAAATTAATTTATGTAGAAACGCTAATTTTTTTTTATTTCTGTGTCTACAGCATGGCCGACTTTTTTTTTAAATCACAGTTGATTTTTTTCATCTGTATTGGCTCTCTCAAGCAAAATCTTACAATCTCTCAAGATTCAGCACGTCATAAAAAAGCTTCTTAGAATGAAGACTGCAATTTATTTTCTTTTTAGCGTTTCATTCAAGCGTGATTAGAAATTTGTAAATTGATTCTTTTTTTACGGCTTATCAACCCTTTGCCGGGTATTTAAAGCCTCAAAATATTTTTTTTTAGATAGTAAGAATTTATTTTCTGTTCTTTATGAGATGACAATGATTTACAGATGCACGACTTACTATTTAACCCATAGCTGGATGGAGGGAAAAGAGTTGGTTTCATGCCTTTCTCCACAAGGTTATTTGCGTGTAAGTGAAGAAAACGAAATTGGAATTGCAACTCGGCTCTCTGATTAACAATTCCGAGCCATTATCCATTACGCCACCGGCAGATCCAAGCTTACAGCACCCGGTATTCCCAAGTAGTCACCCATCTTGATATTGCCCAAGCTCGACGTTGCTTCAGCGATCCTACGGGAAGCAGGGTTGAAACGTGATGTGTCTGTAAGCCTCTCAATTTAGAATTGCGAGTGGGACTTTCATCTGTGCAATTTGAATTTGTTTATTTTTGATTTGAAATTCATTTGTCCAATTTGAATTTGCTATTTTTAGGTTCATTTTTCTAATAGTTTTCTTTTAATCAATTCACCCCAAACAAGGCGGTAACATCACTAAGACGCAAGGGGCTGTTGGGAGTGAAAGAGAATGAGAAGACTCTAAAGCAAACCGGAAACCCTATCCTAAACAGGAAGCGTGGGATAAACCTCTGATCATGTTTAAAAGAGCGGTGAGGAGCTTAAACCGGACGATAGGCACGCGTATCTGTTTCTACATCAAATATGTCTACTCCTATCACACAAATAGCCTCGGGAAAAGCAAGAATCCATCTCCTCACATCCTAACAATGGTTAACTAGTAGCGTAAACTAGGATCATTCATCAGGTGCTTGAAGATTCAGCATTGGTATTTGTGTCCAGATGTGGTGGGAAGAGTTAAAAATTCAAATTTTTAAATAACTGAAAAAATTGGTGACTTTAAAAGTTTTTTTTATTTATATTGAATTTAAAATACCACAAACATTACGTGAATTTTAAAATTATTTTGTTTTAAATCCAATTTAAAATATCTCCAAAACTTTGTTTCGAGAGTTTTCGTGACGTGAGGTTTTGAAGCTCCGTAGAGTTTGTGATTTGAAGAACTCAACTCAATTGGATTTCACCGGTGTTTGTGATTTGAAGAACCCAGTTTTCGCTCTGGATGTGGATTTCGACCCAAAGTTTGACTTTCGGTCCAAATCGGTCATTTGGCGGAAATTGCACATATAAACCGAATCAGAGTCATAGTGATGTTTTTGAAGTTCCATGGATTGTGATGTAATGAATATACATACACCTGGACCCCCTCCTCACAGTAATATCATTGGCTGGTGTCAGCCATAAATACAGACTGATGTGGAGGTACAGGCACACTACGCCTATTGCCTACGCCTATTGCCTACCACTACGACGAGGACCAGTCCATTACGGTTACCTGCTAGATTGTCTTACCCGGTTACAGTAGTCCAAAACCACTTTGCTACTTCGAACAAATATATCCCTTTCCGGGACATATCAGATTGAATTGAGGAATTCAAAGTTATTTTTTCAAAAATATCATTGCTGTTTCCTAAGCCGGACCAGACGTTCCTTTCGTTCCAATTAGACTTTCGCATGATCTATCTTAGAATTCCATATTGAGTGCGGCTTTTTTAGTCTAGTTAATTCTAAAATGATTCATTATAAGTTTTCCGCGTGGCAAACCTTTCTCGCGGTGAACTTTCCTGTGTTGAATTGATGGTGGTGAACTGACTTGTAAACGCTATTGTAATTCGCAGACGATAAAGAAAAAAAAAGTTCTGATCGCCGTTTTCCGTGAATAATTCTTATACAGATGTCCCCATCTTATTGGTTCTTTTTCTCCCAGCGTTATGCAAGGTTTCCAATGAACGGTGTGAAGTTAGATGAGATATAGATCACATTTGTTAATAATTTAAAATGTTTCGGTTAGTCGAAAGACATAAGTGATTGGGTATTAATACTTAGGCATGAACTTGGAATCAACTGTTTTACAATGAAGAAAGTCAAATATAATAACGTTTCAGAAGGAAAAGGACACAGAAATGTCATTGGTTTTGGTAATTTAAAAAAATAGGTTCTAATATATATTAACAAAATGGATTGTTTAAAAATATTTATCGTATTAGACAACGAAAAAAGACGCGTGCTTGCATTAAACGCACCACACTGACCTGATACTTCCCCGATCACTACAACCTTAAACTGTTCAAGTCTAGAGTTAACCCCTATCTTACACTCCTATCTGTACAAAATAGGCCTAAACGTCAAGCTCTACCACGAGTACCCCCGGGAATTATACAGGGTGAAACTTACTGTAAAAACAAACAAAAAGAAAACATATCAACTTGATTCTTGTTTTTGAATAACACTGTCAAATCAAGACTCCCATGAAAGCGTCTTGCAAAGCGACGAAACTCGTTCGGAAATATCTAAACTGTCAGTTGTATGAAACCACTTCCCCAGATAAAGGGTTTAAAATGACTTTGAGCGGGATGAAACGTGTGTAGTCCTAACCGAGAGGCATCTTTGATTGATCTCAAGAATCATAAAGAAAAAATGCAAGAGAAACCACTCCACACGAGGAATTTCAAAAGAAACAACAAATAAAATGGATAGTAATGATGACATAATCAAAGATGTTGACATTCCACACTACTTCGAACAAAATGTTATGAAGGAAATTTCCATTAATAATCGAAAGAGCGATAACAGCAACTAGGATCGAGAAGAGAAAATAGTGACATAATCAAGATGTTGATTGATATGTCCCGGAAAGGAATATATTTGAAAGAAGTAGCTAAGTGGTTTTGGCTACTATAACCAAATAGAATATGATAGCAGTAATCGACTGGTACGCGTCGTAGTCGCAGGTAAGAAGTGTAGATCAATGGCGTAGTCCAATGGGCGTCGTTATAGACTTAGATCTCAGACTGAGGCTCTGACACTGTCTTACCTACACGTCCGTATTTATGACGGACGCCAGCCAATCATATACCAGTGAGGGGGAACACAGGTGTATGCATATTCCATTATATCATCAATATACCACACTATTTCAAAAAAAAGTTAAGAAGGAAACCGCCATCAATACTGGAAAGAGTGATAACTACTGGGCTTGAGAACAGAAAAGAATGACATAATCAAGATGATGACATTCCCCACTACTTCAAACGAAAGGTTAAGAAAAAAACCTCCATCTATACTGGAAAGTGCGACAACGGCTATTGGACTTGAGAACAGAAAATAATGATATAATGAAGACGTTGATATTCCAATTACTTCAAATAAAAGATTGGGAAGGAAGCCTTCATCAATACTGGAAAGAGTGATAACAGCTACTGGACTTGAGAATAATAAATAATGACTTAATCAATATGTTGATATCCTATACAACTTCAAACAAAAGGTTAGGAAAGAAACCTCCATCAATACTGGAAAGAGTGATAACAGCTACTGGGCTTGAGAATAGAAAATAATGACATAATCAAGATGTTGACATTCCATACTACTTCAAACAAAAGGTTAGGAAGGAAATCCCCATCAATACTGGAAAGAGTGATAACAGCTACTGGGCTTGCGAAACATATTTTCTTCAAAAACTATTTTAATAATTTCGTAAATTTTAACCAACTGTAGAAGAGCCTGTTCGGGTAACGAATATCGGATGTTTCCTTAAAAGGAAACAGCTAATATTACAGAAAACATTCTCTATCGATGGAATGAGAAAATTATCCAGTATTTTAGTGCAGTGATCGTTTAGATAATGTTTGTTTTAAACGACATAAGTTCCCTCAGGACCCCACCCCTATATTGAGTGCTTATTGACACATATCTTTTAGGTAACGGGTGTTTTTAAATGACATATGTTCCCTCAGTGTGATTTCCTACGTTGTGTGCTTATTGGGACTTACATCGTTTAGGCAAACGTTTGCTTTAAATGACACATGTGCCCTCAGGAAGATTCCCTACACTAAGTGCCTATTGGCATTTATAACGTTTAGGAATCCACTGAGACATTAAGATGAGGATAACAGTCCGAATAATGTAAAAATGCAAGTAATCATAATACCTCATTTCAGAGATATAGAGGCCAAAACGTTGTGAGTATGGCAATGAAGATGAGGATAACAGTCCGAATAATGTAAATAATGCAAGTAATCATAATACCTCATCTCAGAGATATAGAGGCCAAAACGTTGTGAGTATGGAAATGAAGATGAGGATAACAGTCTGAATAATGTAAATAATGCAAGTAATCATAATACCTCATCTCAGAGATATAGACATATATAGATATATTTAAGATAAGTGAACTGTTACATTTTCATTATATCCATATTTACTGTTCTCTCTCTCTCTCTCTCTCTCTCTCTCTCTCTCTCTCTCTCTTGCTCTCTCTACCTTGATAGCGAGGATTGCTTGCCGTGAAAGGAACAAATAGCTCTGGCAATGTCTTTAATTTACACCCCGTCATATATAAACGTGATGTATCAAACAAACTTTGAGCACGGGTATCTCACGTCAAAACAAGGACAAAAATATATGTCCGAAAATCTTTTTTTTTTTAAGGTTTTTAATTTAAAGAGGCACGTTGGAGTAAGGGATAGCGGCTCGGATTGAGAAATCGGAGAGCTGAGTTCGAATTCTATAGCCTTGGATGGCAACTGGTCTACTGCAGAAAGATATAGCAACCTACTGCCAGAAAAGATCTGCCTCGTCAGGGATTTTTCGACAAATACTTGATCGCCTAAGCGTCCATATTCCAAAAGGCCAACGTTGTACCACAACACTGCAACTTAATTTTCTCTCAAAGGAATCAGAATATTATTGTGACCAAGTATATATTTAAGAAATAACAAAACACGAGGTTGCAGATAAATAGTGTATTGAACACTAAATACAACAGAAGAGTGTGTGTCGGTTGACTAACGTTCAGTCTAAATCATTGTTAATATTAAAAAAAAACCCTCAAAAGGGATATATGTGGCACAAGGCCGTGTTTAACGTGGGTCATCCGAGCCCGTAGACTCGGCCAAAAAAAAACCCCGTAGAACCCGCATAAATGGGTTCGGGACTGTATATCTCCCCGGGCGGGACTCTGCCTTTCAGGTTCCTTTCTGCCCAAGGCACAGAGTTTGACAGGAGCTGCGAACAGCCTTAGAACATTCTATATCACTGTTAATATTTAACAGCCCCTCACGAGGGATGTATGTGGCACAAGGCCGAGTTTACTGTGTTCTCTGAGCCCGTACGCTCAGCTAAAAATCTTCCCGTAGAATCCGTATAAATAGGTCCGGACCTGTCCACCTCCCGCGACGAACATTTGCCCTTCGACAAAGCCTCGTCCGGGCTCCTCTCTGCCCAACGCAGAGAGTTCGACAAAGCTGCGAACAGCCTCAGTAGAACAAACTATACCACTGGTAATACTTAACAGCTCCTCTCCCCACGAGCGATGTATGTGGCACAAGGCCGAGTTTACTGTGGGTCCTCCGAGCCCGTAGGCTCTGCCAAAAATATTCCCTTAGAACCCACATAAACGGGTTAAGGGCCTGTCTATCTCCCCGGACGAATCTTTGCCCTTCGGCCAAGCCTCGTTCGGGTTTCTCTCTGCTCAAGGCTGAGAGTTCGAAGTTGAACAGACTATGGCACTGCTCCCCCGAAGCTTACTTTTCTTACTAAATTATAGAAAGTGGAAGAGTCCATATTAGACTCATTAGAGGAAAGACAATACAACAAAAATATCCAGTATTTCCGTGTATTAGTCGATTAGGTAACGGTTGTTTTACATGACATATGTTCCCTCAGGGAGGCCGCCTACATTGAGTCCCTGCTGTGACGTAGATCGTTTAGGTAACGGTTGTTTTAAATGAAACTGTCGAAAATTTCCTCCACTTGCTTATACACACACACGCGCCCGTCGGATCATTGACTGGTGGACCCTTTCAAATATTCCCAAACGTTCTCTCACAGGCACGCATTACACGTTGATGAAGCGTCTATGCATTATTAATGTTTGCTGCATAAAACAATTGTTTTACGTAGCCCCTCAGATAAAATTACAAAGGACTGAAGTCGGAGACAACATGCAGGTCATGGAATCGGTCCTACCCTAACTATCCATCTTTCATGGTAGATGTCAGCCAATACATCGCGAACAATGTGACTAAAATGTGCTGAAGCCCCATCATGCATGAACCATGACTATTCGTATTAGCAGGTGTACATCCTCTAGCAGGTCTGGAATTGTGTTCAAAATTGAAGTCCCTCAAGGCAGTTCCTGTATGACATGATAAGAGAACATATGGATCTATCAGACAGTCACTTACAATACAGCCCACTTATTAATCGTAAGCTAATGATGGCGTCTAGCCTATATCCTCCCATGGGGATTCCGATCTGCCCGCAAATGTTAGCTGTGTAAATTTGTCATTCCATCTTTTCAAAATGTTACCTCATCCGTAGACAAGACAGCAGAGACAAATAACAGATCGGCAGTTT
Organism: Acanthosepion pharaonis; assembly: GCA_903632075.3. Classification (NCBI taxonomy): domain Eukaryota; kingdom Metazoa; phylum Mollusca; class Cephalopoda; order Sepiida; family Sepiidae; genus Acanthosepion; species Acanthosepion pharaonis. The sequence continues at coordinate 359,748 of CAHIKZ030000189.1, read as the reverse complement.
GTGCAATAAACCATCGACAAAATTTCTCCCTTGGTGAGTGATCAGATGGCGAAAGACCCTACACACTTTGCAAATAATACAAATACAGGAGTTGCTCTTCAATGTCCTGATACCTGGAGCGTCTCTAATAGCCTGTAGAACATGTTCTTCGTTTTCAGGCGTACGAGCAGGTATTTCTCGATCCATAGATTGTGGTACCACGGATCCTGTTTCGTCCACACAACAATAAAAAAGCAGCAAAGGTTGGATGACTCTGCTGCTTTCGGTCTCGAAATACAATCTGATACAGCCGTGCAGATTCGCGTCCATTACCATTCGCATGGCCGTATGTGAAAATCATATATGTCTGCTCACGATATGAATTTCCTGTTATTGTTAAATAGAAAACGTCTCAATTATCTCACTACTATACACTTTAATCGTTGAAGACAGTCTAGCCACAAATTTACACGAATGTCAAATATAAACTAGTCTACATGGCAACATAACACCATCTACAGTAAACACTTTTTTAAACATAATAAATCAAGACAGAGGGATGTGCGGAAATATATTTTATGAACATTTGTCCTTGCTTTGGTGTGATGAACTTTCCCCAAAAATTTGTCAAATTATTTTTGATACACTCGATATATATATATATATATATATATATATATATATATATATATATAGTTAAATTCCCAGATCAGTTCTGTGTACAAGACCAATTGGTATAAAATGACAACTTAAAAAAGAAATCTTAGATTTTGCCGATTCGTTTCGTCTGCCGACTTTTTCAAAGTAAAAATAAAATGCCTTTGTTGCTATAGTTACATTAAAAAAATCCAAATTTAAAAAGATAGACGCTTCTGTCTAAGCCATTTTCTGGTTAATGTAAATTTCCTTTATACTAAGAGATTTTTTCTTCCATGTCGACAATGCAGTTAAATTCCCAGATAATTTCTGTGGACAAGACGGATTGGTATAAAATGACAATTCTAAAATCTAAGATTTTTTTTCCAATTGTCATTTTATGCCAATTTCTCTTGTCCACAGAAATGATCTGGGAATTTAACTGCATTGTCGACATGGAAAGAAAAAAAAATTACATTAACCAGAAAAAGGCTTAGACAGAAGCGTCTATTGTTTTTTTAATTTGAATTTTTTAATGTAACTATGAGAACAAAGACATTTTGATGTCATTTTTGCCTTGAAAAAGTCGGAAGAAGAAACGCGTCGGCAAAATCTAAGATTTTTTTTCCAATTGTCATTTCATATATAAATATATATATATATATATATATATATGTGTGTGTGTGTGTGTGTGTGTGTGTGTGTGTGTGTATGTGTGTGTGACAGATAGTCTTAAAGTATGGTATATTTATGAAATAAATTGCTCAATATCAGGGATAGACTTATGTATTTATAAAAATGGACATTGAGGTCAACACCCAATGAAGTAACTCTATTTCACGGTTAAATATTTTAACTGTTAATTAAGAAATACTTTGTTATATGTATGTTTTAGAAAATGTTTTGATTTTTCAAAACACGGTCAAGATATTATGTCCATGTTCAAAGTTAAGTATTGTTTTTTTTTATTAATAAGGCTTCCATTATTTTTAGCCTTTTTTTTTTTTTGCATGTAGACGATGCTATTATATTACTGCTGCCAAATAGTATGTTACGAATAGTGTCCGGAAGGTCTCCATGAATATTTAAATATCTAATCGAGCTATGGTCAGAAAGGTGTAGAGTGAGTCTGCGTGTCAAACATGTTGTAGTTTTATATAATTTATCACCTGAAAAGAGAAAAATATATATATATATATATATATATATATATATATATATATAAAAAAAAAAATTCAGCATTTCAGGATTTAATTACATTTTTCTAGTTGACGTCTGAGTTGCAAGAAATCCACATGGAATATTTCAAGAAACTGTTCGAAGTTATTAATATTTATATTATTACCAGTGTTGCTGAAAACTTGCTATTAAAGTTGATGTTAATACCTAATGGAGATATAATAATCCAGGAATAAATATTTACAAAGTTTATACTATAAAGTAGATCTCCTTGAGCGACTGCAAAATTAATGCAATTCATATACGAACTTTAGACTAAATGCAAAAATGCAAATCGTAGATCGACTGCATAATATCAGCAAATCTTATACAGAATGCAAAATATATGCAAATCGTAGACCAAATATAAAGCATATGCAAATCTGAGACCGACAGCAAAACATGCAAATCGTAGACCGAATGTAAAGCATCTTTAAACATACACCGAATGCACAACATATGCAAATCATAGACCAAATATAAAGCATATGCAAATCTGAGACCGACTAAAAAACATAAGCAAATCGTAGACCGAATGTAAAGCATGTTCAAATCATAGACCGACTGCACAACATATGCAAATCGTAGACCAAATATAAAGCATATGCAAATCTGAGACCGACAGCAAAACATGCAAATCGTAGACCGAATGTAAAGCATCTTTAAAACATACACCGAATGAACAACATATGCAAATCGTGGACCAAATATAAAGCATATGCAAATCTGAGACCGACTAAAAAACATATGCAAATCGTAGACCGAATGTAAAGCATGTTCAAATCATAGACCGACAGCACAACATATGCAAATCGTAGACCAAATATAAAGCATATGCAAATCTGAGACCGACAGCAAAACATGCAAATCGTAGACCGAATGTAAAGCATCTTTAAAACATACACCGAATGCACAACATATGCAAATCGTTGACCAAATATAAAGCATATGCAAATCTGAGACCGACTAAAAAACATATGAAAATCGTAGACCGAATGTAAAGCATGTTCAAATCATAGACCGACTGCACAACATATGCAAATCGTAGACCAAATATAAAACATATGCAAATCGTGAGACCGACATATTCAAAACATATGAAAAATCGTAGACGGAATATAAAGCATATTCAAATCAAATAGACGGACCGAATCATGACCGACAACATATGCAAAATCGTAGACCAAATATAAAGCATATGCAAATCTGAGACCGACAGCAAAAAATGCAAATCGTAGACGGAATGTAAAGTATATTCAAATCATAGACCGACTGCAAAACATGAACATATGCAAATCGTAGACCAAATATAAAAGCATATGCAAATCTGAGACCGACAGCAAAACATGCAAATCGTAGACGGAATGTAAAAAACATATTCAAATCATAGACCAAATATAAAACATATGCAAATCGTAGACCAAATATAAAGCATATGCAAATCTGAGACCGAAAGCAAAACATGCAAATCGTAGACGGAATGTAAAGCATATTCAAATCATAGACCGACTGCACAACATATGCAAATCGTAGACCAAATATAAAGCATATGCAAATTTGAGACCGACTACAAAACATATGAAAATCGTAGACGGAATGTAAAGCATATTCAAATCATAGACCGACTGCACAACATATGCAAATCGTAGACCAAATATAAAGCATATGCAAATCTGAGACCGACAGCAAAACATGCAAATCGTAGACCGAATGTAAAGCATCTTTAAAACATACACCGAATGCACAACATATGCAAATCGTAGACCAAATATAAAGCATATGCAAATCTAAGACCGACTAAAAAACATATGAAAATCGTAGACCGAATGTAAAGCATGTTCAAATCATAGACCGACTGCACAACATATGCAAATCGTAGACCAAATATAAAGCATATGCAAATCTGAGACCGACAGCAAAACATGCAAATCGTAGACCGAATGTAAAGCATCTTTAAAACATACACCGAATGCACAACATATGCAAATCGTTGAACAAATAAAAAAAAGCATATGCAAATCTGAGAGACGGAATGACTAAAAAACATATGCAAATCGTAGACCGAATGTAAAGCATGTTCAAATCATAGAATGTAAAGCCAAATCATAACTGCACAACATATGCAAATCGTAGACCAAATATAAAGCATATGCAAATCTGAGACCGACAGCAAAACATGCAAATCGTAGACCGAATGTAAAGCATCTTTAAAACATACACAGAATGCACAACATATGCAAATCATTGACCAAATAAAAAGCATATGCAAATCTGAGACCGACTAAAAACATATGAAAATCGTAGACCGAATGTAAAGCATATTAAATCATAGACCGACTGCACAACATATGCAAATCGTAGACCAAATATAAAGCATATGCAAATCTGAGACCGACAGCAAAACATGCAAATCGTAGACCGAATGTAAAGCATATTTAAAACATACACCGACTGCAATGCACAACCATATGCAAATCAAATTGACCAAATATAAAAATCGCATATGCAAATCTGAGACAAACTAAAAAACATATAAATCTGAAAATCGTAGACGGAATGAATAAAGCATATTCAAATCATAGACCGACTGCACAACATATGCAAATCGTAGACCAAATATAAAGCATATGCAAATCTGAGACCGACAGCAAAACATGCAAATCGTAGACGGAATGTAAAGCATATTCAAATCATACACAGAATGCACAACATATGCAAATCGTAGACCAAATATAAAGCATATGCAAATCTGAGACCGACAACAAAACATATGAAAATCGTAGACGGAATGTAAAGCATATTCAAATCATAGACCGACTGCACAATATGCAAATCGTAGACCAAATATAAAGCATGTGCAAATCTGAGACCGACAGCAAAACATGCAAATCGTAGATGGAATGTAAAGCATATTCAAATCATAGACCGACTGCAGAACATATGCAAATCGTAGACCAAATATAAAGCATATGCAAATCTGAGACCGAAAGCAAAACATGCAAATCGTAGACGGAATGTAAAAGCATATTCAAATAGACGATAGACCATATGAAATCAGCCAAATATAAAGCAACATATGCAAATCGTAGACCAAATATAAAGCATATTCAAATTTGAGACCGACTACAAAACAAATATGAAAATATATACAAATCTGAGACGGAAAAAACATGCCAAATCGTAGACGGAATGTATTCATTCAAATCATAGACCGACTGCACAACATATGCAAATCGTAGACCAAATATAAAGCATATGCAAACCTGAGACCGACAGCAAAACATGCAAATCGTAGACCGAATGTAAAGCATCTTTAAAACATACACCGAATGCACAACATATGCAAATCGTTGACCAAATAAAAAGCATATGCAAATCTGAGACCGACTAAAAAACATAAGCAAATCGTAGACCGAATGTAAAGCATGTTCAAATCATAGACCGACTGCACAACATATGCAAATCAGACCAAATATAAAAGTATATGCAAATCTGAGACCGACAGCAAAACATGCAAATCGTAGACCGAATGTAAAGCATCTTTAAAATAGACCGAATGCACAACATATGCAATGTACAAATATAAAGCATATGCAAATCTGAGTTGACCAAATAAAAAGCATATGCAAATCTGAGACTGACTAAAAACAAATATAAAGCAAAAATCTGAGACCGTAGACCGAATGTAAAAAGCATGTTCAAATCATAGACCGACTGCACAACATATGCAAATCGTAGACCAAATATAAAGCATATGCAAATCTGAGACTGACAGCAAAACATGCAAAATCGTAGACGGAATGTAAAGCATATTCAAAACATACACCGAATGCACAACATATGCAAATCGTTAAACAAATATAAAGCATATGCAAATCTGAGACCGACTAAAAAAACATGAAAATCGTAGACGGAATGTAAAGCATATTCAAATCATAGACCAACTGCACAACATATGCAAATCGTAGACCAAATATAAAGTATATGCAAATCTGAGACCGACAGCAAAACATGCAAATCGTAGACGGAATGTAAAGCATATTCAAATCATAGACCGACTGCACAACATATGCAAAATCGTAGACCAAATATAAAGCATATGCAAATCTGAGACCGACTACAAAACATGAAAATCGTAGACGGAATGTAAAAAGCATATTCAAATCATAGACCGACTGCAAATCAACATATGCAAATCGTAGACCAAATATAAAGCATATGCAAATCTGAGACCGACTACAAAACATGCAAATCGTAGACCGAAAGTAAAGCATCTTTACATCATACACCGAATACACAACATATGCAAATCGTAGACCAAATATAAAGCATATGCAAATCTGAGACCGACTAAAAAACATATGAAAATCGTAGACCGAATGTAAAGCATATTCAAATCATAGACCGACTGCACAACATATGCAAATCGTAGACCAAATATAAAGCATATACAAATCTGAGACCGACTAAAAACATATGAAAATCGTAGACGGAATGTAAAGCATATTCAAATCATAGACCGACTGCACAACATATGCAAATCGTAGACCAAATATAAAGCATATGCAAATCTGAGACCGACTAAAAAACATGCAAATCGTAGACGGAATGTAAAGCATATTCAAATCATAGACCGACTGCACAACATATGCAAATCGTAGACCAAATATAAAAGCATATGCAAATCTGAGACCGACAGCAAACATGCAAATCGTAGACGGAATGTAAAGCATATTCAAATCATAGACCGACTGCACAACATATGCAAATCGTAGACCAAATATAAAGAAGCATATGCAAATCTGAGACCGAAAGTTCAAAAACATGCAAATCGTAGACGGAATGTAAAGCATATTCAAATCATAGACCGACTGCACAACATATGTAAATCGTAGACCAAATATAAAGCATATGCAAATCTGAGACCGACTACAAAACATATGAAAATCGTAGACCGAATGTAAAGCATATTTACAATCATACACCGAATGCACAACATATGCAAATCGTAGACCAAATATAAAGCATATGCAAATCTGAGACCGACTAAAAAACATATGAAAATCGTAGACCGAATGTAAAGCATATTCAAATCATAGACCGACTGCACAACATATGCAAATCGTAGACCAAATATAAAGCATATGCAAATCTGAGACCGACTAAAAAACATATGAAAATCGTAGACGGAATGTAAAGTATATTCAAATCATAGACCGACTGCACAACATAAAGCAAATCGTAGACCAAATATAAAGTAGACATATGCAAATCTGAGACCGACTACAAAAACATATGAAAATCGTAGACGGAATGTAAAGCATATTCAAATCATAGACCGACTGCACCGACTGCAACATATGCAAATCGTAGACCAAATATAAAGTATATGCAAATCTGAGACCGACTACAAAACATATGAAAATCGTAGACGGAATGCAAAAAGCATATTCAAATCATAGACCGACTGCACAACATATGCAAAATCGTAGACCAAATATAAAGCATATGCAAATCTGAGACCGACTACAAAACGTATGAAAAATCGTAGACGGAATGTAAAGCATATTCAAATCATAGACCGACTGCACAACATATGCAAATCGTAGACCAAATATAAAGTATATGCAAAATCTGAGACCGACAGCAAAACATGCAAATATATAGACAGAATGCAAAATATGCATCTTTAAAAATCATACAAATCATAGACCGAATGCAAATCAACATATGCAAAAATCGTAGACCAAATATAAAGCATATGCAAATCTGAGACCGACTACAAAACATTTGAAAATCGTAGACGGAATGTAAAGCATATTCAAATCATAGACCGACTGCACAACATATGCAAATCGTAGACCAAATATAAAAGCATATGCAAATCTGAGACCGACTAAAAACATATGAAAATCGTAGACGGAATGTAAAGCATATTCAAATCATAGACCGACTGCACAACATATGCAAATCGTAGACCAAATATAAAGCATATGCAAATCTGAGACCGACTACAAAACATATGAAAATTGTAGACAGAATGTAAAGCATATTCAAATCATAGACCGACTGCACAACATATGCAAATCGTAGACCAAATATAAAGCATATGCAAATCTGAGACCGACTACAAAACATATGAAAATCGTAGACGGAATGTAAAGCATATTCAAATCATAGACCGACTGCACAACATATGCAAATCGTAGACCAAATATAAAGCATATGCAAATCTGAGACCGACTACAAAACGTATGAAAAAACATAGACCGACGGAACCAAATATAAATATATGCAAATCTGAGACTGACTACAAAACATATGAAAATCGTATAGACCGACTGCACAACATATGCAAATCGTAGACCAAATATAAAGTATATGCAAATCTGAGACCGACAGCAAATCATGCAAATCGTAGACAGAATGCAAAGCATCTTCAAATCATAAACATACAGACCAAATATAAAGATATGCAAATCTATGCAAATCGTAGACCAAATAAAACATAAAGCATATGCAAATCGTGAGACCGACTAGACCGAAAAAACATTTGAAAATCGTAGACGGAATGTAAAGCATATTAAAATCATTGACCGACTGCACAACATATGCAAATCGTAGACCAAATATAAAGCATATGCAAATCTGAGACCGACTAAAAACATATGAAAATCGTAGACGGAATGTAAAGCATATTCAAATCATAGACCGACTGCACAACATATGCAAATCGTAGACCAAATATAAAGCATATGCAAATCTGAGACCGACTACAAAACATATGAAAATTGTAGACAGAATGTAAAGCATATTCAAATCATAGACCGACTGCACAACATATGCAAATCGTAGACCAAATATAAAGCATATGCAAATCTGAGACGGACAGCAAAACATGCAAATCGTAGACGGAATGTAAAGCATATTCAAAACATACACCGACTGTACTGCATATGCAAATATGACCAAATCGTAGACCAAATATAAAGCATATGCAAATCTGAGACTGCAAAACATATGCACTACAAAAAAAGCATGCAAATCTGAAAAACTCGTAGACGGAATGTAAAGCATATTCAAATCATAGACCGACTGCACAATATATGCAAATCGTAGACCAAATATAAAGTATATGCAAATCTGAGACAAACGACAGCAAATCATGCCAATCGTAGACCGAATGAATAAATATGCAAATCTTTAAAACATACACCGAATGCAGACAAATATATGCAAATCATAGACCAAATATAAAGAATATGCAAATCTGAGAAATATAAAGCGAAATCTACAAAACATATGAAAATCGTAGACCAAATGTAAAGCAAATTCAAAACATAGACCGACTGCACAACATATGCAAATCGTAGACCAAATATAAAGCATATGCAAATCTGAGACCGACTACAAAACATATGAAAATCGTAGACGGAATGTAAACCATATTCAAATCATTGACCGACTGCAAAAAACATATGCAAACCGTAGACCAAATATAAAGCATATGCAAATCTGAGACCGACTACAAAACATATGAAAATCGTAGACGGAATGTAAAGCATATTCAAATCATAGACCGACTGCACAACATATGCAAATCGTAGACCAAATATAAAGCATATGCAAATCTGAGACCGAATGTAAAGCATGCAAAACTTGCAAATCGTAGACGGAATGTAAAGCATATTCAAATCCATAGACCGACTGCACAACATATGCAAATCGTAGACCAAATATAAAGCATATGCAAATCTGAGACCGACTATAAAACATATGAAAATTGTAGACAGAATGTAAAGCATATTCAAATCATAGACAAATCGACTGCACAACATATGCAAATCGTAGACCAAATATAAAGTATATGCAAATCTGAGACCGACTAACATGCAAATCGCAAAAAAGCATGTAAATCGTAGAGCGAATGTAAAGCATCTTTAAAACATACAAATCGAATGACACAAAACATATGCAAATCGTAGACCAAATATAAAGCAAAAAATCATGCAAATCAAAACATATGAAATCGTAGACCAAATGTAAAGCATATTCAAAAACATAGACCGACTGCACAACATATGCAAATCGTAGACCAAATATAAAGCATATGCAAATTTGAGACCGACTAAAAACATATGAAAAATGTAGACAGAATGTAAAGCATATTCAAATCATAGACCGACTGCACAACATATGCAAATCGTAGACCAAATATAAAGCATATGCAAATCTGAGACCGACTACAAAACATATGAAAATCGTAGACGGAATGTAAAGCATATTCAAATCATAGACCGACTGCACAACATATGCAAATCGTAGACCAAATATAAAGCATATGCAAATCTGAGACCGACAGCAAAACATGCAAATCGTAGACGGAATGTAAAGCATATTCAAATCATAGACCGACTGCACAACATATGCAAATCGTAGACCAAATATAAAGCATATGCAAATCTGAGACTGAACTACAAAAACATATGAAAATTGTAGACAGAATGTAAAACATATTCAAATCATAGACCAACTGCACAACATATGCAAATCGTAGACCAAATATAAAGCATATGCAAATCTGAGACCGACAGCAAAACATGTAAATCGTAGAGCGAATGTAAAGCATCTTTAAAACATACACCGAATGCACAACATATGCAAATCGTAGACCAAATATAAAGATATGCAACAGCAAAACATGCAAAATCGTAGACGGAATGTAAAGCATATTCAAATCATAGACCGACTGCACAACATATGCAAATCGTAGACCAAATATAAAATCTGATATACAAAACATCTTGAGACCGACATATTCAAAACATATGAAAATCGTAGACGGAATGTAAAGCATATTCAAATCATTGACCGACTGCACAACATATGCAAAATCGTAGACCAAATATAAAGCATATGCAAAATCTGAGACCGACTACAAAACATATGAAAATCGTAGACGGAATGTAAAGCATGTTCAAATCATAGACCGACTGCACAAATATATGCAAATCGTAAACCAAATATAAAGTATATGCAAATCTGAGACCGACAGCAAATCATGCAAATCGTAGACCGAATGTAAAAACATCTTTAAAACATACACCGAATGCACAACATATGCAAATCGTTGACCAAATATAAAGCATATGCAAATCTGAGACCGACTACAAAACATATGAAAATCGTAGACGGAATGTAAAGCATGTTCAAATCATAGACCGACTGCACAACATATGCAAATCGTAGACCAAATATAAAGCATATGCAAATCTGAGACCGACTACAAAACATATGAAAATCGACCGACGGAATGTAAAAATATTCAAAATCATAGACCGACTGCACAACATATGCAAATCGTAGACCAAATATAAATCTTCAAAACATATGCAAATATGAGACCAACTACAAAACAAATGAAAATCGTAGACGGAATGTAAAATGTAAAACATATTCAAATCATAGACCGACTGCACAACATATGCAAATCGTAGACCAAATATAAAGCATATGCAAATCTGAGACCGACAGCAAAACATGCAAATCGTAGACGGAATGTAAAGCATATTCAAATCATAGACCGACTGCACAACATATGCAAATCGTAGACCAAATATAAAGCATATGCAAATCTGAGACCGACAGCAAAACATGCAAATCGTAGACGGAATGTAAAGCATATTCAAATCATAGACCGACTGCACAACATATGCAAATCGTAGACCAAATATAAAGCATATGCAAATCTGAGACCGACAGCAAAACATGCAAATCGTAGACCGAATAAAAATGCATCTTTAAAACATACACCGAATGAACAAATATATGCAAATCGTAGACCAAATATAAAAGCATATGCAAATCTGAGACCGACAGCAAAACATGCAAATCGTAGACGGAATGTAAAGCATATTCAAATCATAGACCGACTGCACAACATATGCAAATCGTAGACCAAATATAAAGCATATGCAAATCTGAGACCGACTACAAAACATATGAAAATTGTAGACAGAATGTAAAGCATATTCAAATCATAGACCAACTGCACAATATGCAAATATGACAAAAAGTAGACCAAATATAAAGCATATGCAAATCTGAGACCGACAGCAAAACATATAAATCATAGACCAAATGTAAAAATATCTTTAAAACATACACCGAATACACAACATATGCAAATCGTAGACCAACAGCAAAAACATGCAAATCGTAGACGGAATGTAAAGCATATTCAAATCATAGACCGACTGCACAACATATGCAAATCGTAGACCAAATATAAAGCATATGCAAATCTGAGACCGACTACAAAAAGATGAAAATTGTAGACAGAATGTAAAGCATATTCAAATCTTAGACTGCATATGCAAATGCCAAATATAAAGCAAAATCGTAGACCAAATATAAAGTAGACATATGCAAATCTGAGACCGACTACAAAACATATGAAAATCGTAGACGGAATGTAAAGCATATTCAAATCATAGACCGACTGCACAACATAAATATAAATATATTCAAATCTGAGACCGACTACAATATAAAATGTATATTCAAATCTGAGACAACATACGCGACAATAAAACATGCCAAAAATCGTAGAAAATCCGAATGAACAAAAACATATTTTCAAATCATAGACCGACTGCACAACATATGCAAATCGTAGACCAAATATAAAGCATATGCAAATCTGAGACCGACTAAAAACATATGAAAATCGTAGACAGAATGTAAAGCATATTCAAAACATAGACCGACTGCACAACATATGCAAATCGTTGACCAAATATAAAAGCATATGCAAATCTGAGACCGACTACAAAACATATGAAAATCGTAGACGGAATGTAAAAGCATATTCAAACCATATTCAAATCATTGACCAACTGCACAACATATGCAAAAACCGTAGACCAAATATAAAGCATATGCAAATCTGAGACCGACAGCAAAACATATGAAAAAGCATCGTAAAACGGAATGAAATAACATATGCAAATCGTTATAAATCATATGCAAATCTGAGACCGACTAAAAATATGCAAATCGTAGACCAAATATAAAGTATATTCAAATCATAGACCGACTAACAACATATGCAAATCGTAGACCAAATATAAAGCATATTTTAAATCATACACCAAAACATATGAAAATGCAGAATGTAAAGCATATTCAAATCATAGACCGAACTGCATAACATATGCAAATCGTAGACCAAATATAAAGCATATGCAAATCTGAGACCGACTAAAAAAATCATATGAAAATCGTAGACGGAATGTATTCAAATCATAGACCGACTGCAGATGTTCAAATCATAGACCGACTGCACAATATAAAGCATATTCAAATCGTAGACCAAATATAAAGCATATGCAAATCTGAGACCGACTACAAAACATATGAAAATCGTAGACGGAATGTAAAGACATATTCAAATCATAGACCGACTGCACAACATATGCAAATCGTAGACCAAATATAAAGCATATGCAAATCTGAGACCGACTACAAAACATATGAAAATCGTAGACGGAATGTAAAGCATATTCAAATCATAGACCGACTGCACAATATATTCAAATCGTAGACCAAATATAAAGTATATGCAAATCTGAGACCGACAGCAAAACATGCAAATCGTAGACGGAATGTAAAGCATATTCAAATCATAGACCGACTGCACAATATATGCAAATCGTAGACCAAATATAAAGCATATGCAAATCTGAGACCGACAGCAAAAACATATGAAAATCGTAGACGGAATGTAAAGTATATTCAAATCATAGACCGACTGCACAACATATGCAAATCAAATAGACCAAATATAAAGTATATGCAAAATCTGAGACCGACAAAAAAACATGCAAATCGTAGACGGAATGTAAAGCATATTCAAATCATAGACCGACTGCACAACATATGCAAATCGTAGACCAAATATAAAGCATATGCAAATCTGAGACCGACAACAAAACATATGAAAATCGTAGACGGAATGTAAAGCATATTCAAATCATAGACCGACTGCACAACATATGCAAATCGTAGACCAAATATAAAGCATATGCAAATCTGAGACCGACAGCAAAACATATGCAAATCGTAGACGGAATGTAAAGCATATTCAAATCATAGACCGACTGCACAACATATGCAAATCGTAGACCAAATATAAAGCATATGCAAATCTGAGACCGACAACAAAACATATGCAAATCGTAGACGGAATGTAAAGCATATTCAAATCATAGACCGACTGCACAACATATGCAAATCGTAGACCAAATATAAAGCATATGCAAATCTGAGACCGACAGCAAAACATGTAAATCGTAGAGCGAATGTAAAGCAAATCATAGACCGACTGCAAACATACAAATCGAATGCATAAAGCATATGCAAATCTGAGACCAACAGCAAAACATGCAAATCGTAGACGGAATGTAAAATCATAGACCGACTATATCAAATCGTAGACCAAACCGACTGAGACCGACATAAACATGCAAATCGTAGACCAAAAATAAAAATCATAGACCGACTGCAAACATATGAAACCGACTACAAAAAATCTGAGACCGACAGAAAATGCAAATCGTAGACGGAATGTAAAGCATATTCAAATCATAGACCGACTGCACAAATATATGCAAATCGTAGACCAAATATAAAAATCTGATATGCAAAATCTGAGACCGACTACAAAACGTATGAAAATCGTAGATCGGAATGCAAAAGCATATTCAAATCATAGACCGACTGCACAACATATGCAAATCGTAGACCAAATATAAAGTATATGCAAATCTGAGACCGACAGCAAAACATATAAATCGTAGACCAAATGCAAAGCATCTTTAAAACATAGACCGACTGCACAACATATGCAAATCTTAGACCAAATATAAAGCATATGCAAATCTGAGACCGACTAAAACAAATGTAAAGCATGAAAATCGTAGACGGAATGTAAAGCATATTCAAATCATAGACAGACTGCACAAATATATGCAAATCGTAGACCAAATATAAAGTATATGCAAATCTGAGACCGACAGCAAAACATGCAAATCGTAGACCAAATGTAAAGCATCTTTAAAACATAGACAGAATGCACAACATATGCAAATCGTAGACCAAATATAAAGCATATGCAAATCTGAGACCGACAGCAAACATATGCAAATCGTAGACCGAATATAAAAATGCATCTTTAAAAAATATACACCGAATGCACAACATATGCAAATCGTAGACCAAATATAAAGCATATGCAAATCTGAGACCGACTACAAAAACATATGAAAATCGTAGACGGAATGTAAAGCATATTCAAATCATAGACCGACTGCACAACATATGCAAACCGTAGACCAAATATAAAGCATATGCAAATCTGAGACCGACTACAAAACATATGAAAATCGTAGACGGAATGTAAAGCATATTCAAATCATAGACCGACTGCACAACATATGCAAATCGTAGACCAAATATAAAGTATATGCAAATCTGAGACCGACTACAAAACATATGAAAATCGTAGACGGAATGTAAAGCATATTCAAATCATAGACCGACTGCACAACATATGCAAATCGTAGACCAAATATAAAGCATATGCAAATCTGAGACCGACTAAAAACATATATGAAAATCGTAGACGGAATATAAAGCATATTCAAATCATAGACCGACTGCACAACATATGCAAATCGTAGACCAAATATAAAGCATATGCAAATCTGAGACCGACTAAAAACGTATGAAAATCGTAGACGGAATGCAAAGCATATTCAAATCATAGACCGACTGCACAACATATGCAAATCGTAGACCAAATATAAAAGTATATGCAAATCTGAGACCGACAGCAAAACATGCAAATCGTAGACGGAATGCAAAAGCATATTCAAATTAAAACCGAACAACATATGAAATGTAGACCAAATATAAAGTATATGCAAATCTGAGACCGAAAAAACATAAATCGTAGACCGAATGCAAAGCAAATTTGAATGACATATGAAATCGTAGACCAAATAAAACATATGAAAAAACATATGAAAATCGTAGACGGAATGTAAAGCATGTTCAAATCATAGACCGACTGCACAACATATGCAAATCGTAGACCAAATCTAAAGTATATGCAAATCTGTGACCGACTACAAAACATATGAAAATCGTAAACGGAATGCAAAGCATATTCAAATCATAGACCGACTGCACAACATAGGCAAATCGTAGACCAAATATAAAGTATATGCAAATCTGAGACCGACAGCAAATCATGCAAATCGTAGACCGAATGCAAAGCATCTTTAAAACATACACCGAATGCACAACATATGCAAATCTTAGACCAAATATAAAGCATATGCAAATCTGAGACCGACTATTAAACAAATGAAAATCGTAGACGGAATGTAAAGCATATTCAAATCATAGACAGACTGCACAATATATGCAAATCGTAGACCAAATATAAAGTATATGCAAATCTGAGACCGACAGCAAAACATGCCAATCGTAGACCGAATGTAAAGCATCTTTAAAACATACACCGAATGCACAACATATGCAAATCGTAGACCAAATATAAAGCATATGCAAATCTGAGACCGACTACAAAACATATGAAAATCGTAGACCAAATGTAAAGCAAATTCAAAACATAGACCGACTGCACAACATATGCAAATCGTAGACCAAATATAAAGCATATGCAAATCTGAGACCGACTACAAAACATATGAAAATCGTAGACGGAATGTAAAGCATATTCAAATCATTGACCGACTGCACAACATATGCAAACCGTAGACCAAATATAAAGCATATGCAAATCTGAGACCGACTACAAAACATATGAAAATCGTAGACGGAATGTAAAGCATGTTCAAATCATAGACCGACTGCACAACATATGCAAATCGTAGACCAAATATAAAGCATATGCAAATCTGAGACCGACTACAAAACATATGAAAATCGTAGACGGAATGTAAAGCATATTCAAATCATAGACCGACTGCACAACATATGCAAATCGTAGACCAAATATAAAGCATATGCAAATCTGAGACCGACTAAAATCATATGAAAATCGTAGACGGAATATAAAGCATATTCAAATCATAGACCGACTGCACAACATATGCAAATCGTAGACCAAATATAAAGCATATGCAAATCTGAGACCGACTACAAAACGTATGAAAATCGTAGACGGAATGCAAAGCATATTCAAATCATAGACCGACTGCACAACATATGCAAATCGTAGACCAAATATAAAGTATATGCAAATCTGAGACCGACAGCAAATCATGCAAATCGTAGACCGAATGCAAAGCATCTTTAAAACATACACCGAATGCACAACATATGCAAATCGTAGACCAAATATAAAGCATATGCAAATCTGAGACCGACTACAAAACATTTGAAAATCGTAGACGGAATGTAAAGCATATTAAAATCATTGACCGACTGCACAACATATGCAAATCGTAGACCAAATCTAAAGTATATGCAAATCTGTGACCGACTACAAAACATATGAAAATCGTAAACGGAATGCAAAGCATATTCAAATCATAGACCGACTGCAATAACATAGGCAAATCGTAGACCAAATATAAAGTATATGCAAATCTGAGACCGACAGCAAATCATGCAAATCGTAGACCGAATGCAAAGCATCTTTAAAACATACACCGAATGCACAACATATGCAAATCGTAGACCAAATATAAAGCATATGCAAATCTGAGACCGACTACAAAACATATGAAAATCGTAGACGGAATGTAAAGCATGTTCAAATCATAGACCGACTGCACAACATATGCAAATCGTAGACCAAATCTAAAGTATATGCAAATCTGTGACCGACTACAAAACATATGAAAATCGTAAACGGAATGTAAAGCATATTCAAATCATAGACCGACTGCACAACATATGCAAATCGTAGACCAAATATAAAGCATATGCAAATCTGAGACCGACTACAAAACATATGAAAATTGTAGACAGAATGTAAAGCATATTCAAATCATAGACCGACTGCACAACATATGCAAATCGTAGACCAAATATAAAGCATATGCAAATCTGAGACCGACAGCAAAACATGTAAATCGTAGAGCGAATGTAAAGCATCTTTAAAACATACACCGAATGCACAACATATGCAAATCGTAGACCAACAGCAAAACATGCAAATCGTAGACGGAATGTAAAGCGTATTCAAATCATAGACCGACTGCACAACATATGCAAATCGTAGACCAAATATAAAGCATATGCAAATCTGAGACCGACTACAAAACATATGAAAATTGTAGACAGAATGTAAAGCATATTCAAATCTTAGACCGACTGCACAACATATGCAAATCGTAGACCAAATATAAAGCATATGCACATCTGAGACTGACTGCAAAACATATGCGAATCGTAGACCGAATGTAAAGCATTTGCAAATCATACACCGACTGCAAATTATATGCATGTAATGAAAACTCGATCCACTGTCCTTGGCGGTCGAATACATTAAACCATTTTTGAGTGGATTTATTGCTGCATAAGTACATTGCATGATTTCACGATCGAGGATTTAGAAGAATTTTCCTCAATTGTCAGATGTCCTTTCAAAATTGTACTGAAGACAAGTGGAAAATCCCACCACTCTCACCACCACTACCACCAGATCTGAGCTAGAGAAGTTTCCAAATGGAAAAATTGGTGTATGCATTATCAGTCCCATTCTTTAAACCAGAGGTTTACGTGCCGTGTTCTGTACAAGTGGATCTCTCCATATATATATATATATATATATATATATATATATATATATATATATATGAATCTATTCGCAGTTAGTTAATACTAAGCATTCAAAATTATGCAGTAAAATGTGTTCAATATACAAATAGTTTATAAAATTATAAATTCCTCAAATGAAGTTTCATATTGTGAACAAGAGTCGTCAGTCAAGGATAAACCTTCATAAAATAAAGCATACTTTTTTTATCGCAATAATTTTTATTGCAATCATTTTTTTCCAACATTGATTAGTAGATTAATTATTTTATCTAACAAACATGTGACGAAACATTAAATGTCAGAATTTGACCTTAGAACGCAGCAAATTGCAATAAACAGTCAAAATATTTTGAATTTACGGAGTTACTATACGCATCCGCACATATTATAACCACCTGAATATTGTCTCAGATGAAACTGAAAGTACTTGGGAAAATAGAAATTATTTGAAAGAAAATGTTGTTATCTTTCTTAATCAATTTTCTACGGCCACCAAGAAATTAATTCGTGGACTTGAAAGGATTAAAAATAAAATAGACATTATACGTCTGAATTATTTAACCAAAACTGTTTGAATATATATATATATATATATATATATATATATATATATATATATATATATATATATATATATAATAAAAACTCAATACATCTTTAAAGAGTTCGGTAATAATTTATTTCAGACAGACAAGATG
The DNA here is from genome assembly GCA_903632075.3 of Acanthosepion pharaonis. Classification (NCBI taxonomy): domain Eukaryota; kingdom Metazoa; phylum Mollusca; class Cephalopoda; order Sepiida; family Sepiidae; genus Acanthosepion; species Acanthosepion pharaonis. The sequence goes on along the minus strand of CAHIKZ030000189.1, from coordinate 340,360 downwards.
TCTGCCTGAAATAAATTATTACCGAACTCTTTAAAGATGTATTGAGTTTCTCCTTTGATCATATTATATTGCTTTGTATTGTAATACACAGAGCTCCCTCCATATATCTATCTTCTTAATATTTTATATTAAAAAGACCTATTTGGATTATCATTACCACTTACGGATTTAATATTATGATATATATATATATATATATATATATATATATATATATATATATATATATGATTCAACACTGCCTTAAACATTTAAATTTTTTTTTTATTTGAGTATTATTAAAAGAAATGAATTACAAATATTCTTTGCGGAGACATCTTCACACAATATATTCCGTGTATCTTTCTTACCCTAGAAAAGAAAGAATTCTGTTAGTATAGAAGAAACACCACGCATCTGCATGTGAGGTGTGAAAACCGGATGTAGGTTGTTTTATGCATGCGCATAGACTATATCATTCGACAGTATGAATAAGCAGTGACGATGGTAAACAAACTTAGTCCTTCTGTTTTTTTTTTTCTTTTTATGTGGCAATATCGTTAAGCATTTTGTGTAATATAATATACACGGATAAATATTTGGAAATATGTGTAATTATTTGTGAGAATTTCTGTTCAGTATAACAAACCATCGACTATCCTGGTTAAAGTTTGACTGAAAACCTAATAAGCGAAATAAAAATGGATCACTTTTTATGAGAAGGCTTCAGAAGGAAATTTATATTTATTGATCTCAAGTTTATTGGTTAATATTCTCCCAGTTTTTAAAAACTTAGTAGCTGACAAAAATTTTTAATTGTCTACCAATTCAAAGGATACAGCGCGTCTGATATGACGTCATTGATTGGTTAACATATAAGAACATAAAATGCAATTATTTGGGTGGCCTGTCGGAACCCAAAAAATGTTTTTGTTTCTGTGTGGGCCGTTTTTGCACAAAAATGAGCCTCCAGTGACAGTGTTTAAATCTATATTATTTTATATTATATTATTCTGAAGCGGGCTTGCACACAGACACGCACACACATACACATGCACACACACACACACACACACACACACACATAAACACACACACACACATAAACATACACACACATAAACACACACACACACACACACACACACACATATATATATATATATATATATATATATATATATATATATATATATGAAAACAGTTTTTTAAATGATTTCTTTCCATGACACGACTGTTTTCATCATTTTATCTTTCATAGATAGATACATAGATAAATATGATGAAACTGAGATAGGTAAACAGGTAATGACCAGACATTAGATAGATAGATACATAGAAAGAAAGAAAGAAAGAAAGAAAGAAAGAAAGAAGAGCATAGAAAATTCTAAGTAAGTCTATTATAGAATGATTTAAAACAGAAAACCAGAGAGACAAATAGATAGATAGATGAACCAAACATAATAGATGTATGTCTATATTTCTGAGATGAGGTATTATGTACACTATTTACATTATTCGGACTATTGTCCTCATCATTGTCGCCATATTTATTACAACGTTTCGGCCCTTCAGTATCTGTCTATATTTCTGAGATGAGGTATTATGTACACTATTTACATTATTCAAACAATTGTCCTCATCTTTATTGCCATATTTATTACAAAGTTTCGGCCCTTCAGTATCTGTCTATATATCTGAGATGAGGTATTACGTACATTATTTACATTATTCATACTACTGTCCTCACCTTTGTCGCCATATTTATTACAACGTTTCGGCCTTTCAATATCTGTCTATATTTCTGAGATGATGTATTATGTAAACTTTACATTATTCGGACTATTGTCCTCATCTTTGTTGCCATATTTATTACAAAGTTTTCGCCTTTCAATATCTGTCTATATTTCTGAGATGAGTTATTATGTACACTATTTAGATTATTCGGACTACTGTCCTCATGTTTGTTGCCATACTTATTACAACGTTTCAGCCTTTTGAGTATCTCTTTATATTTCTAAGATGAGGTATTATGTACTCAATTTACATTATTCGGACTATTGTTTCATCTTTGTCGCCGTATTTATTACAATGTTTCAGCCGTTGTACACTCCTGCCTTCTTCAGGTGGCTGGAATGTCGAACTGATCCCTTTATTTCGCTCACTGGGGTAGACTCTTCTAGTTCCACGGGCCATATCTAATGGATGTCAGTTATCAGTTTTTTTCTGCTTAATCCCCTATCCAAGTTCCCATATATTGAAGTAACACACTTTGTGTCCTGTCACTGGATCTAACTAACGCTTTTATCCACTGTGCCTCGGACACATGTCACATTGGATAAAGGTCTTAGACAGCAGAGAGATAGATAGATAAATAAAGCAGACATAGTAAAACAAATTTAGAGGTGGATATATAGATAGATAGACCAAATTCATTAGACATACAACAAACTTAAATAGTCACACACACACACACACACACACACACACACACACACATATATATATATATATATGTGTGTATATAATGGATAGTGAATATATATATATATATATATATATATATATATATATGTAATGGATTGAGGAAACGTAGAGCCGAGTTAGAATTCCAGTCGAATCCATTGCATTCACTTACTTGCTAATACCCTGGGGAAAAGTATGAAACTTCTTCTTCTCCCTCCAGCTATGGGTAAAATAGCAGGACAGACCGGGTTCTATAGCATTGGATGGCAACTGGTCTAGGAGAAGGACAACTCTGTATGCAAAACCTGAGTAGGGTCGTTTAAATACCTTGTATATATGTAGTGCACCAGGTCTCTGTATTCGGCCCCTTCAAAAGTGTGGATAGTCTTGCACGAAACCTTCACCTCTATAATCAAAGCTCATGTGCTGTTGTGGGGCTGTCGGTTTCTAGAACTTATATGCTTGGCCCTCATCCATCGAATTCGACGGAAGAGTATAATATATATATATATATATATATATATATATATATATATATATATATATATGTATATATATATATATCTATGGTATATCAAAAGCACTGGGGCTAATTCCTCACACCAAAACAAGGACAAAAGTCCATATAAACCTATATATATATATATATATATATATATATATATATATATATATATATATATATATATAGATCTGTCTTTGAAATTATTCCTTTCAATGACACGACGCTATTAATTTTCTCGTTTCTATGAAGAATTAATTCTGAAAATAATTTTCATATTTGTTTATTTTTTTTGTAAAATGATTTGTGCATAAAACTTTTCAGCACCCACTCCTTAAGTCTTTACTGGTTTTAACATAATCAAACATGCGACCGATGCATTGCTGCAACGCCCACTAAAACGAGCCAAATTTGTTAGTCGAGTAATGGTTCACCAGAGTGTCTTGACAGACTATTCCTCTGTCAGAAGCAAAAAGAGGTTCTTATGGAACTTAATGGTGCTCGGCAAATGTAGAACATCCGATACGAATCGATTTCTCCCTTTTTGACTGGCCATTACTCGGCGGTGGGCCAACAATCGGATATTAAAGAAGCATAAGACACCTGGACGCGTGACCAAAGCGGGAGAAATATTTTATCTAAAGATTAACGCCAGGAAATACTGAATGGAAATAAAACGTTTGGATCAGTTTCTGCAGCGAATGGATGTAAAGCTTATTCATCATTTGTCCTTCATACATACATAGGTAAAAAGATGATGATGATCAGACCGAGATAGATAGATAGATATGAAGAGAAGGAGATAGATAGATAGATAGATAGATAGATAGATAGATAGATAGATAAGATAAAAATTAGATAAAATACTCTAATTCAGATAGATAGATAGATAGATAGATAGATAGATAGATAGATAGATAGATAGATAGATTAAAGAAACTTGGGTAAACCAAATTTAGATAGATAGATAAATAGATAGATAAACTAAACTTACATTGGTAAACCAAATTAAGATAGATAGATAGATAGATAAGCCAAAATTAGATAAAATACACTAATTCAGATAGATAGATAGATAGATAGATAGATAGATAGATAGATAGATAGATAGATAGATGAACCAACTTTAGGTAAACCAAATTTAGATAGATAGATAGATAAATAGATAGATAAGACAAAATTAGATAAAATACTCTAATTCAGATAGATAGATAGATAGATAGATAGATAGATTAAAGAAACTTGGGTAAACCAAATTTAGATAGATAGATAGATAAATAGATAGATAAACTAAACTTACATTGGTAAACCAAATTAAGATAGATAGATAGATAGATAGATAGATAAGCCAAAATTAGATAAAATACACTAATTCAGATAGATAGATAGATAGATAGATAGATAGATAGATAGATAGATAGATAGATAGATGAACCAACTTTAGGTAAACCAAATTAAGATAGATAGATAGATAGATAGATAGATAGATAGATAGATAGATAGATAGGCCAAAATTAGATAAAATACACTAATTCAGATAGATAGATAGATAGATAGATAGATAGATAGATAGATAGATAAACCAAATTTAGGTAAACCAAATTTAGATAAATAGATAAACCAAACTTAGATAGGTAAATAAAATTTAGATAGATAGGCTTGTTGACATAGATAGATAGATAGATAGATAGATAGATAGATAGATAGATAGATAATGAATAGATTGAGATACATAGATATGAAAAGTCTTAGATAGATAGATAGATAGATAGATAGGCATGTTGAGATAGATAGATAGATAGATAGATAGATCAAAATGATACATATATATATATATATATATATATATATATATATATATATATATATATATATATATATATATATACACCTAGTGAGTTAGACAAACCTACCTAGGTTTCACCTAAACGGATCGTCAGGGAAAGTTTGGCCAAACTTTCCTGACGTTCTTTTTGTCTGAAACCTAGGTAGGTTTGTCTGGCTCACTAGGTGTATCTAGGTCTGCTCTACGGTTGTATTGAGCTCTTTTGTTAGTTAGTTGTTACTCGTATCGGGGTTTTTTCTTTGGGCTTCAGACCTGCATCTGTGCGATTTTTTTTTGTCGGCAGAAGTTCATGTTTGTAGCTCTTTCTTTTTTTAAAACCTTTTTTTCCCTCGAGATTGATTTCATTAGCAAATAAAAAATTCGAGGGTTTTTCGAAACGAGACTAGTTATCTATATTTATATGTATATATATATGTAGATAGATTGAAGAAACAGATAGCGTACCGGCGTAATTGTTAAATATTTAGTCAACAAGCACATTCCAAATGCAGTGTGTTCGTCCCATATAAGGTGCTTCACATTCATGCTTAATGGATATATAACTGGAGGCGTCGTATCACTGTTGTGGTTAACAAGCTGGTCCCACAAACCATTTCTAATGTAGAGTGTTCGTTCCGGCCTGGGTTCTCCCTATATGGGATTTCCTACTATGTTCAATCAAGGCCAGTATTTATCAAAAAGAATCTTCGTATTGTTGTTTGTACTTTACAAGCAATATCACATAAACTATTCGTAATAAAACGCTCCTCATTGGGTGCCTCACATTAATATATCCTTGAGATACATTAGAGTTGTTTTAATTGATACCAAGTAGCATTTCTTTAGTGAGCATAAAATCGGGGCATCTTTTTAATCAATTCACACCGAGGAAGGCGCTAATGTCACTAAGACGCATGTCTGTCACTCTCTCTCTTTATATATATATATATAAACATACACCCCCCACACTCATATATATATATATATATATATATATATATATATATATAGTCATCCACGGACAGACTGTTTCGTTGTATCACAGCTCATCAGTGTGGCAAGACATCCGATTGCCTCAAGCCAGCATAGAAATCCGACTAATTTGGCTTTAGTCGGAGATTTTTCCTCTAAGCCATCGGCTCTCGGCAGAGAGGAAGGTGAATTTTTACGTATTTATTTTGAATAAATACGGTCAGAGTGCTCAATTCATAGAAATAATGCATATAAATAAAATAAGAACTTAAAATTTACACATTTAATTTTTATTTTCCGTTTTCTCTTTTTCCTATTTTTTAAATGTTTTAATTTTAAGTCCCTATTTTCTTCCTCCACCCTTCTGAATTGACAATGCCAACATTGAAATTGTTGGTTGAAATAGCTATTCGAATGAATTAAATAGCTATTTGAATGAATTAAATGGCTATTCAAATGAGGTAAATTTGGATTTCTATTTTATGTAACTTACCAGGTCATCCGATATGTTCTGTCCGAATTTTGAATAAAGAAAACCAGATGCTACATTTAATTACAGATTCAATCAAAAATGTATTTTCCCTGATTATCTATGACTTCCTTCCATCTATTAATAAGCTTACTAATTCTATTACTGTAAAATTCTTTTGGCTTTGATTCGAAGAACTCACAAATGTCAGTTTTAAACTCTTCCTGTGTTACAAAAGCTGTTTCTTCCAAATGAATCTGTAAGCTACAATAGCAGTCTGAAGGAGCAAGATCGATAGAATAAAGTGGATGAGGAATTTTCTCCCAACCAAGTTCTTCGATCTTTTGTGACGTGATTCTTGCTGTGTGGGGTCGCGCATTGTCCTGATGAAACATCACCTCGATTGACTAGAGCAGGTTTTTTCTTTTTCCTCAAAGCTTGGTTCAAACGCTCTAATTGCTGACAGTATATTTGAGCATTAATTGTTGCATTAGGCGGTAAGAATTCAAAGTGGATTATTCCTTGGCGATCCCACCAGATTGAGAGAAAGAACCTTTTTGTCCATGAAGTTCCTTCCTGCTGTGGCTGGGGTCCTTCCCCTTTACCAAGCCACTGTCTACGACGCTTAACATTTCGATAAAAGATCCATTTTTTCGTCGCCAGTTACAAGTCTATCCAAAAAAGGTGAAACAAGTTGGCGAGAATGGAGAGAAGAGCAGATGTCAACTCGGGATTTGAGGTTGTTTTCAGACAATTCATGAGGCACCCATTTCCCAAGTTTAGGAACTTTTCCAAATTGTTGAAGATGACGATGAACAGTTGTATGGTTTGAACTGTGAACCACTGCCAATTTCTCAACTGATAAAGCAGGATTTTCTTCAAGGGCTGCTTCAAGAAGCTTTTCATCAAACTCAATCCGGTTCGATCTTCATCTTCAAAGGTGAAATTTCCACCTCTGAATTTTGCAAACCATCTTCTGCAAGTTCTTTCATTCACACATTCCTCTCCATAAACTGAGTGAATGTTTCTAGCCGCTTTGGCTGCTGAGTTTCCTTTCATGAACTCATAAAGCATTATGTGCCTCAAATGATTCTTGGGTACTTCCATTCTAACAGGGTTTTAATCAAACAAAATTTAATTTTATTGTTCTCTGAAATAAAATTTGATCAGTTTAAATGCATCTTAACATAAAAATAATGTTCAACACCATTAGACATTATAAAATACTCTTTAAATTTCGTTCATTCTAAAAACAGACGGAACTCATGGGATGACCTGATATATGGTCTGTTATTATAAAAAAATAGAGCTCTTTTTGTGGATCACTGTTAATATTTTATGTTATTAGGATTCACTTGGATTACATACCAACGGATTATTACCTATATATACATACATACGTACATATATATATATATATATATATATATAATATATAAAACTAAACATTGAAGTCAAATCTCAGAGGCAACAGTCTGTTTCATGATAGATTAAATATTACACCTGATCCGCAGAAAGATCAATGTATATATTATTACAGAGAAAACAATAAACAAAAAAATTCAAAATCAACTCATATGGACAATGGTCTATTTCGTTAGACGATGATATCAGTTTTCTGTCTTATCAAATTCGGTGTGGACTGATTTTGTCTTAGAAATAAACTGTGAAATAAAAGAGCTATTTATATATATATATATATATATATATATATATATATATATATATATATATATATATATATTAATAAATATCCATGTTATTCCTCACCGCTAGCATGACGCAATATATTGCATTGTGCATGAAACTCCGAGTCGTTCAACTACTGAAGAATATTAAATATATATATATTTGTCCATGTTTTGGTGTGTGGAATTAGCTCCCAGCACATGTAAAAGTACTTTTGAAATACCCTATACATACATATATATATATATATATATATATATATATATATATATATATATATATATATATATATATATATATATGAGGAGGCACAGTGGAGTAATGGATAGCGGCTTGGATTGACGATTCCATTCACTTACATGCTATTACCCTTTTTTGAAAGGTGTGAATCCTCTTCTTCTCCCTCCAGCTATGGGTAAATAGCAAGACAGACTGGGTTCTATAGACTTGGATGGCAACTGGTTTAGGAGAAAGAAAACTTTGAATTCAAAATCTGCGGAGAGACGTTTGGGGACCTTGTGGCACATCGTGCACCAGGTCTCTGTATTCGGCCCTTCAAAAAGTGTAGATGGTCCTGCACGAAACCTTCACCACTATAATCAAATCTCATGTGCCGGTGTCGAGCTGTCAGTTTCCTAGGAAATGATCTGCTTATTATTTGACCAAACAAAATATTACCTGCAATAAAATTTTTTGCAGGCATTAAATAACCGATTGAGGTTAATATGCCGTAAAACAAAATAAACCAAACCAATCTAAACCAAAGAATACATATTCTATTCATACAAATCTATCCTAAAAAAGTTGTCGGCATTAAATAACCGATTGAGGTTAATATGCCGTAAAACAAAATAAACCAAACCAATCTAAACCAAATAATACATATTCTATTCATATAAATCTATCCTAAAAAAGATGACGGCATTAAATAACCCATTGAGGTTGATATGCCGTAAAACAAAATAAACCAAACCAATTTAAACCAAAGAATACATATTCTATTCAAACGAATCAATCCTAAAAAATGTTGTCATTAAATAACCCATTGAGGTTGATATGCCGTAAAACAAAAATAAACGAAACCAATCTAAAACAAGAATACATATTCTATTCATACGAATCATCCTAAAAATGTTGTCGGCATTAAATAAACCCATTGAGGTTGATATGCCGTAAAACAAAATAAACGAAACCAATATAAACCAAAGAATACATATTCTATTCATACGAATCTATCCTAAAATGTTGTCGGCATTAAATAACCCATTGAGGTTGATATGCCGTAAAAACAAAATAAACCAAACCAATCTAAACCAAAGAATAAAAAATACGAATCTATCCTAAAAATGTTGTCGGCATTAAATAACCCATTGAGGTTGATATGCCTTAAACAAAATATACCAAACCAATTAAACAAAGAATACATAAAGAATACATGTTGTCGGCAAACAACCCATTGGAGGTTGATATGTCGTACTATCAAAAAATGTTATCGGCATTAAATAACCCATTGAGGTCGATATGCCGTAAAACAAAAATAAACAAACCAATCTAAACCAAAGAATACATATTCTATTCATACGAATCTATCCTAAAATGTTGTCGGCATTAAATAACCCATTGAGGTCGATATGCCGTAAAACAAAATAAACGAAACCAATCTAAACCAAAGAATACATATTCTATTCATACGAATCTATCCTAAAAATGTTATCGGCATTAAATAACCCATTGAGGTTGATATACCGTAAAACAAAATATACCAAACCATTCTAAACCAAAGAATACATATTCTATTCATACGAATCTATCCTAAAAATGTTATCGGCATTAAATAACCCATTGAGGTTGATATGCCGCGAAACAAAATATACCAAACCATTCTAAACCAAAATACATATTCTATTCATACGAATCTATCCTAAAATGTTATCGGCATTAAATAAATTCATTGAGGTTGATATGCCGTAAAACAAAAATATACCAAACCAATCTAAACCAAAGAATACATATTCTATTCATATTCTCTTCATGAATCTATCCTAAAATGTTATCGGCATTAAATAACCCATTGAGGTTGATATGCCGTAAAACAAAATAAACGAAACCAATCTAAACCAAAGAATACATATTCTATTCATAATGAATCTATCCTAAAAATGTTATCGGCATTAAATAACCCATTGAGGTTGATATGCCGTAAAAACAAAATAAACCAAACCTATTCTAAACCAAAAATGAATACATATTCTATTCATAATGAATCTATCCTAAAAATGGTATCGGCATTAAATAACCCATTGAGGTTGATATGTTACCAAACCATTCTAAACCAAAGAATACATATTCTATTCATACGAATCTATCCTAAAAATGTTATCGGCATTAAATAACCCATTGAGGTTGATATGCCGTAAAACAAAATAAACCAAACCAATCTAAACCAAAGAATACATATTCTATTCATACGAATTATCCTAAAAAATGTTATCGGCATTAAATAACCCATTGAGGTTGATATGCCGTAAAACAAAATAAACGAAACCAATCTAAACCAAATAATACATATTCTATTCATACGAATCTATCCTAAAAATGTTATCGGCATTAAATAACCAATTGAGGTTGATATGCCGTAAAAACAAAAAAAATAAACCAAACCAATCTAAACCAAAGAATACATATTCTATTCATCCGAATCTATCCTAAAATGTTATCGGCATTAAAACCCATTGAGGTTGATATGCCGTAAAACAAAATAAACCAAACCATTCTAAACCAAAGAATACATATTCTATTCATACGAATCATATTAGAGGTTGATATGCCGAATAAACTATCCAAAGAATACATAATTCATATGAATTATCCTAAAATGGCATTAAATAACCCATTGAGGTTGATATGTCAAAACAAAATAAACCAAACCAATCTAAACCAAAGAATACATATTCTATTCATACGAATCTATCCTAAAAATGTTATCGGCATTAAATAACCCATTGAGGTTGATATGCCGTAAAACAAAATAAACCAAACCAATTCAAACCAAAGAATACATATTCTATTCATACGAATCTATCCTAAAATGTTAAAATTACCAATTGAGGTTGATATACCGTAAAAACAAAATAAACCAAAACCAATCTAAACCAAAGAATACATATTCTATTCATACGAATCTATCCTAAAAATGTTATCGGCATTAAATAACCCATTGAGGTTGATATGCCGTAAAACAAAATAAACCAAACCAATCTAAACCAAATAATACATATTCTATTCATACGAATCTATCCTAAAATGTTATCGGCATTAAATAATATTCAATTGAGGTTGATACCCCAAAACAAAATAAACCAAACCAATCTAAACCAAATAATACATATTCTATTCATACGAATCTATCCTAAAAAATGTTATCGGCATTAAATAACCCATTGAGGTTGATATGCCGTAAAACAAAATAAACCAAACCAATCTAAACCAAATAATACATATTCTATTCATACGAATCTATCCTAAAAAATGTTATCGGCATTAAATAACCCATTGAGGTTGATATGCCGTAAAACAAAAAAAAAACCAAACCAATCTAAACCAAAGAATACATATTCTATTCATACGAATCTATCCTAAAAATGTTATCGGCATTAAATAACCCATTGAGGTTGATATGTCGTAAAACAAAATAAACCAAAAACCAATCTAAACCAAAGAATACATATTCTATTCATACGAATCTATCCTAAAATGTTATCGGCATTAAATAACCCATTGATATTGATATGCCGAATAAAATTCAAAATTATAAACCAAACCAATCTAAACCAAAGAATACATATTCTATTCATACGAATCTATCCTAAAAAATGTTATCGGCATTAAATAACCCATTGAGGTTGATATGCCGTAAAAAAAAAATAAACCAAACCAATCTAAACCAAAGAATACATATTCTATTCATACGAATCTATCCTAAAAAATGTTATCGGCATTAAATAACCCATTGAGGTTGATATGCCGTAAAACAAAATAAACCAAACCAATCTAAACCAAAGAATACATATTCTATTCATACGAATCTATCCTAAAAATGTTATCGGCATTAAATAACCCATTGAGGTTGATATGCCGTAAAACAAAATAAACCAAACCAATCTAAACCAAAGAATACATATTCTATTCATAAAATCCAAAATGTTAATAAATAACATTGAGGTTGATATTCAAAACAAAATAAACCAAACCAATCGAACCAAAGAATACATATTCTATTCATAAAATCTATCCTTGTTATCGCATTAAATAACCCATTGAGGTTGATATGCCGTAAAACAAAATAAACCAAACCAATCTAAACCAAAGAATACATATTCTATTCATACGAATCTATCCTAAAATGTTATCGGCATTAAATAACCCATTGAGGTTGATATGCCGTAAAACAAAAATAAACCAAACCAATCTAAACCAAAGAATACATATTCTATTCATACGAATCTATCCTAAAATGTTATCGGCATTAAATAACCCATTGAGGTTGATATGCCGTAAAACAAAAATAAACCAAACCAATCTAAAATGTTATCCAAAACCCATTGAATACATATTCTATTCATAAATCTATCCTAAAATGTTATCGGCATTAAATAACCCATTGAGGTTGATATGCCAAAATAAAAAACAAAAACCAAAGAATAAACCAAACCAATCTAAACCAAAGAATACATATTCTATTCATCCGAATCTATCCTTCATCCGAAAAATGTTATCGGCATTAAATAAACCCATTGAGGTTGATATGCCGTAAAACAAAAAATAAACCAAACCAATCTAAACCAAAGAATACATATTCTATTCATCCGAATCTATCCTAAAAATGTTATCGGCATTAAATAACCCATTGAGGTTGATATGCCGTAAAACAAAATAAACCAAACCAATCTAAACCAAAG
>CAHIKZ030000189.1:305000-320000 GCA_903632075.3 Acanthosepion pharaonis | reverse complement strand
CTTTATGTTGAAAAATAAAAGATTTATTTATCAAAATTCGAACCTGATATCCAACGCACCACCTGTGACACTATACACGTCGGTAGTCCAGCTCCTGCCAAACACGCTGTAGCATGTATTGCGTAACGTTCCCCAACGACTCGGTGCGAACTTATCTCAATGATAATCTACCAGGAAGTTAGCTCGGGCGTGATAATGACAATGTGATGTTTAAATGACCACCACGTTTACCTGATTCGATACCTTTTTATTTTTTTTTCTATCGGGCTATGTGAAATGACGCGTTTATATCCCACCTCTGTCTACAAGCCTTGACAAATTTAAACAGAGAATTACTGCGGCACTGGAGAATGCTACGGAAGAGATGCTACAGGATATTTGGGCTTATGATTTAATCTTGTCCCTTCTGAGCATAAGTGATCATGACTCTCCACAACTTCCATTCTTTAGTATTTCTAAAAAATGTTTATCTTTTTAGCTCACGTCATAGTTCATATCTGCCATAAATTTACAGTATTTAAGTAGCGTAATCGTTTTTTTTTATTCTATCACTCTTGTTTGTAAGTATCAAGTTCTCCATGGCTATTTTTCTCATTATATAGCAAAGAAAGCTAAACTCTCTTTTTTCTGATTCTTTGTTTCATCTTCACATGTTCCATGGTATTCGCAGCATCCTTCTGTAGACCCAAATCTCTTCTGACTCTCGTCTCCTCTTTATCTGCGAGGAAAATTTCCAGCATTGACTTCCATATAGAAGGAGTGATATTTCGATTGCAATTCTTTTTTTTTTGTCCATAAAAGAAAACTTCTTTCTTAATATTGTTTAGCTTTTAGAGGGCATCTTTCCCTTTTCCGATAGACATTTGGATTTCTGCATCATCGGTTAAAACATTACGTAGAGTGTTAAATATCTGTATAGGCACGGTGGAGTAATGGATAGCGGCTCGGATTGAGGAATCGGAGAGCCGAGTTCGAATTCGGATCAATTATATACTAATACCTTGGGAAATGTATAATTACTCTTCTTCCCCTCCAGCTGTTGGTAAATAGAAGAGCAGACTTGGTTCAATAGCCTTGACTTGCAAAAGGTCGAGAAGGTTGAATTAAATTGTCCTGAAGAGTGTTGGGCTCCGTCAGGTTGTATAGCAGGGTAGATTTGGTTCAATAGCCTTAAGTTGCAAAAGTCGAGGAGAAGGTTGAATTAAATTGCCCTGAAGAGTGTTGGCCTCCGTCAGGTTGTATAGCAGGGCAGACTTGGTTCAATAGCCTTGAGTTGCAATCGGTTTTCAACTGACATGAAGTGGAATGAATATATCGAATCAATTATTTCGTCTGCTGCAAGGAAAGTTTGTTCACTGTGTCGAGCCAGAAAATTTCTCTTGTGAGAATCTATCTTGCCTATTTATAAATCTACCATTCCTCCTAAAATACATCCATTAGCAAGGCCACTGATCGGGATTTTTTAAGGAGAGCTAAACCCCCTCTTCTGAACCTGACCCGGGGGGTAGCACCTGTTAGGATACCAGCTATGGGGAAACTAGTGAACCCCTGAACAAGAACAAAAAAATATGAAAATATAAAAATACAGTTATGTAGTAAAAAAAATACCAAAAATAGATATTATAGTAAAAAATTACCAAAAATACGTAACTATATTAGAATTACCAACAATACATATTATAGCAGAAATACCAACAATACATTTTATAACAAAATGACCAACAATACATTTTATAGTAAAATTACCAACAATACATTTTCTTTGAAGTTTAAAGCATTCTATTGCGTTCAAAATATATTTAGTTGAAGCCATAAAATTGTTTTAAATATATTTGGATTTCGGCATTAAATAACCCATAGAGGTGTTCATATGCCGCTAAACAAAATCAGTCAAATTAGTTAGCTACCATTCGTCCCTGCATTGAATAGTGCTGCCATATCTTGTCTGGTGCTTCCTGCTGTTCAACTCAAAATTCTTGACAAAAAACCAAAGACTGATCTGCAATATAATCGATCCCGACGTGGCATCTCGACTTCCGTCAATTTCTCACTGACCTGACGTGGCTTCACTTTGTCTTTTCTACAAAGTTTTTTATGGCATCTGCTCTGACGAGCTTTTTTCACTGGTACCTTGACTACATGAATTCAAGCGTGCTTATAGATTACAATCTAGACCCCACTGGCTTATTGTTGAAATAGCTAGATGCAAACGCCACCTCTACCCTAACAATTACTTTTCTCGCACTTCCCGCCTGTGGAACTACCTTCCGTTTACTTGCTTCCCTGATTACTGCAATCTTCAAAAATTTAAACACAACATCAAACTTCTATCTTCTGGAATCCTGTTCCTACATTTATCCTTTCCTTAATCCTCCACATTAACCGTCTTCTTTTTCACTTTCACCTTCACTTCCTGTAAACCCCTGCCAAACCCAATGTCTTTACCGCCTTGCTTGGGATGAAATAATTTTTTTAAAAACCCATAAGAATTGTCGGGGTACTCACAGCAAGAAGGGTGTTCTTGGTTCAAGATGACCTAACAAAGACCGCCTCTCTTCAAGATGGTTTTGTGTTTAGAGTTTACCTTCTACCTTAGAATTGTTGCCCCATCAAAGCAATAAATCCTAGTCTACCCTGTTATTTACCTAGTAGCTCGTGGGAGATTGGATGCTAGATGGACTCATGCCTTTCCTAGTGGTTTTTGTGTGAAAGCGAATGACCCGAATTCGAACGCGAATCTCGAATATCTCTTTTCGACTCGCTAAATGTTACACCACCCACACATCCTAGATATTTAATAATTTGAGCTTAATGTGACACATGTGAGCAACTATATTACGCACCTAACGTGGTTTGATAGGTATTGTCCTGAAAACTGAGTTCCTAAATCGTACTAAGCAGCGTAGTTCTCGTTTGATATAAAATCGAATGTTGGGGGCGCCTAGTGAGCCCATGAAGTACTAGTGAAATAGTAGATAATCTTGCGAACTATAGATCCACGTCTAAGGATTATTTGTTTTTTCGTTTTATTTTTTTTTTTTTTCGTTTTCGTCCATTTTTGGTTACTTTTTTCTTTTTTTTTCTTTTTTGAAAATTTTATCGTTTTCGTTTTAATCGTTTATTTTTTTTTTTTTAGATATCGTTTATTTATTTGTGTTGTTGTCGTTGTAGTGTTTCTCTTGCGAGCTTAAGCTACATCCGGCAGCCATCTTAGCGATCTAACCGGAAGTTTAATAACGGAGACAAATGACAATGGGGAAACAGTTTCGTAAACTACTTATCTGTGACAAGCAGCTTAAGTAAGGATTCGAACCATTTGTAAGGAACAATGCGATAAGACACAACAAAAGTTGCTGGGGCGAAAATACCAGACAGTAAATAATAATAATAATAATAATAATAATAATAATAATAAAAATAATAATAAACTTTGAGAATTAAGGAATATCGTAAAAATCAGAGATTGTAACTTAAGCAAGCGGAATTGAATAACGCAAGAATTTATGAAAACAAAATAGACCAAAGTTAATGAAGGCAAAGGAAGTCACCTAACTAACAATAAGAGCTAAAAAGATTGAATAGAGAGAGTGAGGGAGAGACGAAGGCAATAAAACGGGAGTGGGAGGGAAAACAAAATAAAAACGTAGGAAAGAAAAGAGGAGAGGAAGAGGGGAAAGGAAAGGAAAAAATGTGTGAAGGAAAAAAAGAAGGAGAAAGATAAAAAGTATAATTTGACAGCAAGAATAGTAGAAACAGTAGAAAATGAAAGGAAAAAAAAGCGCGGAAGAAAAAAGAAGGAAAATTAGAAGAAAATAAAAAATAAGGAAAGATAGGGAGAGGAAAAAGAAAGCAAAGAAGAAAAGAGAGAGATAGAGAGAAAGAGATGGTTAATATAAAAGGAAAAGAGAGAAAAGGGTAAGGAAAAATAGAAAAAAAAAGACGAAAAGAAAAATGTCAAGAAAAAGTGTTAGAAGAATGAGGTAAATGGTGGGTGGGGAATAAAAGCGATAGAAAAAACGTAGGAGGAATGAAATAAGAAAGAAAAAAATAAGAAGAATTGAAAATGAGGAAAAAGTGAAAGGAAGGAAGGCAAATGAGAAAGACCAGAGAATGAGGAAAAATCGTAACCGAAGGAAAGAAAAAAAAAGGGAAAAAAACAAGAAGTGAAAAGACAGAGAGAGGAAGAAAAAAAGAAAGAGAAGAACAATAGAAAGAATATTACGAAGAAGCGGAAAAGGGGGTAAATTTTTTTTTAAGGAAAAAATAGTGAAAAATGTAGAAAGGAGCAGAGAAAAAGAGGAGGAAGGATAAGAAAGAAAGAAGAGAAAGAAAAGATAAATGAAAGGAGAAAAGGGCGGAAAGGTGAAGGAAAAACAGGAAGACCGAGAAGAAGAAGGAGGAGGAGGTCGAGGAGAAGGAGGAGGAGGGCGAGGAGAAGAAGAAAGAAGGGTGAGAAGAAGAAGAAGAAGAAGGACGAGAATGAGAATAAAGAATAAGAGGTGAGAAGAAGAAGAAGAAGAAGAAGAAGGAGAAGGGCGAGGATGAGAATAAAGAATAAGAGGTAAGAAGAAGAAGAAGAAGAAGAAGAAGAAAAGAAGAAGAAGAAGAAGAAGAAGGGATGAGGAAAAAGAGGTGGAAATGAAGAAAGAAGAAGAAGAAGAAGAAAAGAAGAAAAAAAGAAGAAGAAGAAGAAGAAGAAGAAGAAAAATGAATAAGAGGTGAAAAGAAGAAAAGAAGAAGAAGAAGAAGAAGAAGTGAAGAAGAAAAGAAGAAGAAGAGGAAGGAGGATGAGAAGAATAAGAAGTGGAAGAAGAAGAAGAGGAAGAAGAAGAAGAAGAAGAAGAAGAAGAAGAAGGGCGAGAATGAGAATAGAGAAGAAGAAGAAGAAGAAGAAGAAGAAGGGCGAGGATGAGAATAAAGAATAAGAGGTGAGAAGAAGAAGAAGAAGAAGAAGAAGAGGAAGGGGGAGGAGGAGGAGGAAGAGGAGGATGAGAATAAAGAATAAGAGGTGAGAAGAAGAAGAAGAAGAGGATGAGAATAAAGAATTAGAGGTGGGAAGAAGAAGAAGAAGAAGAAGAAGAAGAAGAAGAAGAAGAAGAAGAGGAGGAGGAGGAGGAGGAGGAGGGGAGGGGAGAAGGAGGGGGAGAAGAGGAGAAGAAGAAGAAGAAGAAGGAGAAGGACGAGGATGAGAATAAAGAATAAGAGGTAAGAAGAAGAAGAAGAAGAAGAAGAAGAAAAAAGAAGAAGAAGAAGAAGAAGAAGGGCGAGGATGAGAAAAATGAATAAGAGGTGAAAAGAAGAAAAAGAAGAAGAAGAAGAAGAAGTAGAAGAAGAAAAAGAAGAAGAAGAAGGGCGAGGATGAGAATAAAGAATAAGAGGTGAGAAGAAGAAGAAGAAGAAGAAGAAGAAGAAGAAGAAGAAGGGCGAGAATGAGAATAGAGAAGAAGAAGAAGAAGAAGAAGGGCGAGGATGAAAATAAAGAATAAGAGGTGAGAAGAAGAAGAAGAAGAAGAAGAGGAAGGGGAGGAGGAGGAAGAGGAGGAGGATGAGAATAAAGAATAAGAGGTGAGAAGAAGAAGAAGAAGAAGTGCGAGGATGAGAATAAAGAATTAGAGGTGGGAAGAAGAAGAAGAAGAAGGAGGAGGAGGGGGAGAAGGAGGCGGAGAAGGAGGGGGAGGGCGAGGAGAAGAATAAGAAGAAGAAGAAGAAGAAAAGATAAAGTATGCGAAGAGGAAGAGGAAAACGAGAACGAAAAAAAACTAAAGAAAACAAGGTAGAAGATGAAAGAGGGATAGAATTATGGTGAAGAAGAGAGAATAGTAAGAAAGGCAATTTGAGCGAAGGTTAAATATCAACCAATAAGAACTGAATGAATATAGAAAAAAGAAACAAAAGTGGAGAAAAAGCTAAAGAGTGGGAAAAAAAAATGACGAATAAAACATAAAAGTAATCAAAGTGAAAAAGAGAAACAAAAAAAATCTTGATAAAAACATATTTTGTTCGAGTTCGGCAAGCAAAACGCCACATTCATTTTTATTTATGAATAAATTCAAAAGTTCATAGACTCTAAAAACATCCATTTTGATTTACACAATGTTACATATACTGGGATAAATTATTAATTTATTTTGCATATTAATATGGCCTCCTTATCGTCTTGTAATATTCATCAATATTTCGCCATTGATTTTTCCAACTTTTCTAATATTTTGTCTCTAATATTACTTGAAAAACTTTTATTGCTTCCCCGAGTCTTTCTTTGCTTGAATATTGTTTTCCAATCTCATATAGCCACCTACTTTCCATTCAATTATTATCAAATGAAACCTAGCTCCCTTCCTTCAATTGGGTGTCTTTGAAACCTATTTTTAGCGACGTAGGTAATAGTCATTTTCTTTCTGTGTTATAATTCTTGACAAAAAGTCTTTTTGATTATGATTTGCACATCACGAAAATATCTTGCCTGGCAACTGGGAAATGATAATCTAGGAAAAGTACTAGAGGCTTTAATTAACTTCTATTTGGTTAATCATCTCTCTTCAAATGACCTTCTTTCGTATAAACAATACGGCTTTCCTGTCTCCAGGTCTACCTCATATGTGTTAACGGTCATTAATGATCCCCGAAGATAAGCAACGTCGATCATGGTCAGTAGCTGGATGGGTGAGCGTTTTGGAATACTTGTTGCTGAAAGCTTTGGTGTGTGGGTGGTGTAATGGATAATGGCTCAAAGTTGTTAATTGGAGATCCAATTCCTGTTGGGTTCTTTATATTCAGTTACGCGCAAATACCCTTGAGAAAGGTATTATTCCACATATTCTCCCCCCAGCTATGGGTTAATAATTTTGACTATTTCTATTAATTTGTCTATGAAGTTTTAGATAAGAAAGGCGAGGCTTGGGTTGAGGATTTAGATATCTCCAAGGCGTTTTCACACAGTTTAATATGCTGGCCTTCTCTATCAGCTTTCGGTTTACGATCACACTGGTCTCCGCATGATCACCGAAGTTAAGCAACGTCAAGCCTGGTCAGTAGGTGGATGGGTGAATACTTGTTGCTGTAAGCTTCGATGTGTGGGTGGTGTAATGGATAATGGCTCAAAGTTGTTAATTGGAGGTCCAAATCCTGTTGGGTTCGTTATATTCAGTTACGCGCAAATACCCTTGAGAAAGGTATGATTCCACACTCCCTCAGCTATGGGTGAATTTGTAAGACTTGTATCCAAGCCATTATTATGTTAAAAAATGATCCTACAGTCTAAAAATAATTTCTGGCTTAAAATAACCAGCAAAGGGTTGATAAACCGTAAAAAGCGAAGCAATGAAAAATCATTTAATGCACAAAGTCTGGGGGTATGTTGTCCGTGTTCTCGTTAGTAAGAAATGAAAGTCGTTTCGACCTGTCACCTCTATTCTAGATCAGTTCACATTAATGTGGTGGTCACCTCAATTCTCTATGATTGAACCGAAGTTATTTCTAATCTTCATTTAACGACCTTCCCGGGGTCGCCAGTTTCCCAAATTTGTACGTATGCTGATGACAACTATTTACACCCGGCTTGACAGTGAGTCCGACAGATCCAATAAAAAAAAAGAAAAACTGGCAGCTACTCTCGAAAAATTACCTTCAATCAGTTGTTAAGTGGGGCAAGGAATGGCCTGTAAATGTTAAAGCTTCCAAAACGAAACTATTTTTTAATCACGAGAGAGAACTTTTTTTTTCTTTTGGCCTTCTACAACTCATTGTGCCTTCTTGGGCTCACCTTTCCCGCTGACACGGGGTCGAGTGACTACATTGAATAAATTGTTAAGAGTCTGTTGAGAGGAAACATAACTTTGTCGTGCCAGGCATTTTTTTCTAGTCAAAATCCATCTTACCCATTTATAATTCTATCATGCTTTCGTGCATTGAATAATACTGTCTTATCTGGTTTGGTTCTGCTATATATCTGTGGGTATGTGATGTTATTTGTTCTGACCTGGCATCTCGACTTTCTCACCGCCGTGACATAGTCCCCCACCCTGTCTTTTTTATAAATATTTTCATGGCATTTGTTCTGAGATCTGCTCCTTGTTACCTTGATCGCATTAATTTCAACGCACTACTAGATTGGCAATTAGGTCGTAAAGTTTTAGCGTTGAATTAGCTAGACGTGACCGTAATAGTCTCTTTTCTAACGCTTGTCGCTGGGAATAAATCTAATTGGTTTTCTTGTTTCCCTGCCACCAGC
This sequence comes from Acanthosepion pharaonis, assembly GCA_903632075.3. NCBI lineage: Eukaryota > Metazoa > Mollusca > Cephalopoda > Sepiida > Sepiidae > Acanthosepion > Acanthosepion pharaonis. The sequence continues at coordinate 311,770 of CAHIKZ030000189.1, read as the reverse complement.
AATCTTCAAAAAGCCATAGACTCTTTTCTTTTATTGTTCTTTCACCTCACTAAAGTTATCGCACTTCTTTTCAGTCTCAGTTGCGTCTTAGTCGCATTATCGCCTTGCTTGGGGGTGAAATGATTTAAAAAAAAAAGGTATTTTGACATTATTATCCACTCAGAAGGCACCTGTAATTCTTTTTCCTACAATGGTAGTTGCAAACATTTCGCCTGGTCAGTCATGTGGGTTAATCTTTTCCATCAAGGACCCAACCTAGAAACCGGCTATCCAATATAGCTCTGCATTCATCAGTTTTCAAGTACTTTTCAAATGTTTATTTACCTTTTCCCGAAGTACGTACTGCTGACCTGAAATAGACCAAATACATTAGCTTCGTCCACCTCAAGGAAAGTTGGCTCCCAGGAATTTTTTCTTGCCGGAGTCAATCCTTCAAATCTACAAATCAACCATTGGCCCTTGCATGGAGTATTGCTGCCATATATGGTCTGGATCCCCTTCTGTTTGTCACAAGGTCCCTGATAAAATCCAAAGACGGATATGCAATATAATTGGCCCTGATCTGGCATCTCGTCCACAGCCGCTCTCTCATAGACATTGCCGTCGCTTCCCTCTGTCTTTTTTTACAAATACTTTCACGGTAACTGCTCCGATGAGCTGCTTTCGCTGGTTCCCAGACTTCATGAATTTAAGCGTTCTACTAGGCTGGCATCATGCTCTCACCCTTTCACTGTTGAAACTGTTAAATGTAGCCGTCTCTTCTACTCCAATAGCTTCATGTCTCGCACTTCTCACCTGTTGAACTCCCTTCCCTCTTCCTGTTTCCCCGATAGCTATTCAAATCGACGTCTCCAGATGCCTTGATCTATCCCCTATCCTTCTCTTCATCCTTTCCTCTATCACTTCTCTTTGCTCTTGCTCTAACTCTCTGTAACCCCTTGCATGCTAGTGGCTTGCTTGGGATGAAACGCTTAAAAATAAAATTAAATATAAACCAACAAGCTTTACCTTCCCCAGTACTAAATAAAGTGTCTCATATCCGGAATCCTGCATATCCGGAATCCCTCATATCCGGAGTGCCTCATATCCGGAATCCTGCATATCCGGAATCCCTCATATCCGGAGTGCCTCATATCCGGAATCCCGCATATCCGGAATCCCTCATATCCGGAGTGCCTCATATCCGGAATCCCGCATATCCGGACATGATTTTGATGTGTATATTTAAACTATTTGGGTGATATGTAACTGATTTGAAATTTCTGTTTTTGTTGTGGCCTGTTTAGGGGCCAGAAATAAAGACCCAGAAGACGAAGTTAGGTTGAACAAGTGTATTGAAATAACAGATATATACAAAGCAAGGAGTGTTAGTAATAAGCAGATAGAGGTGTACGTCCGAACGGTAGGTTAACACTGCGTCTACGCTATATTTAACAGCCCCCCCCCCACAAGGGTTGTATGTGGCACAAGGCCAAGTTTACCGTGGGTTCACCGAGCCCGTAGGCTCGGCCCAAAATATTCCCTTAGAACCGGTATAAACGGGTTCAGGGTCTGTCTACCTCTTCGGACAAAACTCTGCCCTTCGGCATAGCTTCGTCCGGGTTCCTCTCTGCCAAAGCAGGGAGTTCCACAGAAGTCGCGCACACAGTCAGAGACTGCGTCTACGCTCCTCAACCGACTTCCCCACTTAGTATTTATGAGAGGAGGAAGAGTTCATTCTACTGTAGGAGGGTTTACCATAACATTTTTTCAGGAAATTCACTTTGGATAATTGCTGATGCTTATTTCATCCTAAATGGCTTGTATTGGTGCAAAAGATGATGGAAATAAGAAGAAAAGAACAACTTTGGAGTTATCGCAAACAGTGGAAATTTTAAACAGACTAGACGCTGGTGAAAGGTCATTGTAACTAATGGCTGAGTTCAACAGAGGAAAGTCAATATTGTATGATATAAAATCTTTCAAAGAAACTATTCTCCAGCATTCACACTGTCACAATGAACAAGGAAATAAAAACATGATTGTGATGAAACCTGGACTGAAATTGAAAAAAAGCTATTGAAAAGGTTGTCTGTTTTATGGAAAGAAAGCCAACATTCAGCTATGACGATTGCAATAACAAACGTTTAAAAAATTCAAGAACAAAAGCCAAACGAAATGCGGAAAAAGTTGAGAATGACATTAGAAGAGAAAGAATCATGCAAAAGCGATTAAAAAAATCCTCGTTATATTATTTGTTTTGTACCTGTCTATATTTCCTAAAGGACACATGGCAGAGTGGATGAAGGCGTTAGTTAGATCCAGTGACAGGACCCAAAGAGTGTGAGTTCAATACCCAGTTAAGGCAGTGGAGAACTTTCAGAGGGAAATTAACAGGAGATAACTGACAACTGAAATCCGTTAAACATGGCACGTGGAACTAGAACAGTCTACCCCAGTGAGCGAAATAAAGTGTTCAGTTCGACATTCCAACCACCTGAAGAAGGCCGGAGCGTACAACGGCCGAAACGTTGTAATAAATATAGCGACAAAGATAAGGACAATAGTCCGAATAATATAAATAATGTACATAATAACTCATCTCAGAAATACAGACAGATGTTCAGTTCAACTTTCCAACCACCTGAAGAAGGTCGGGGCGTACAACTGCCGAAACGTTGTAATAAATATGGCAACAAAGATGAGGACAGTAGTACGAATAATCTAAATAGTGGTTATTTATTAACATTACATTTTTTTCCATAAAATCAATTCCGTTATATTTCACTCACTATTAGCTTATTTTATTTACTATAAAACATTGAAAATAAATTTTAAACCCTATTTCTTAATCTAAATGTAACCCCTCCTATTCGGAATTTGTAAGCAATTCCTCGTATCCGGAAAGCCTTCTTAGTTCAGGTGTCGGGGATTCTATTGTAAACGATTTGGAACTCATCTATAAACCTACACCCGAACGAAGGAAATGCTGAGAAACTGAATTATAAATCAACACCAAGTGTCAAGTTGCAGTCATTTTATATTAACATTGAAAAACAGACACGAAATTTTGCAATGACCTTGTAGTGGATCTAGGAAAGGATGTGTGAATATTTAAGATTGTACTGCAAATAAAATATGCAATATCCACAAACATAAATTATAAGAAATGGCCAAATGGTAACGATATTCAATCACAACAAAAAATACATGTTTGAAACAACAGATTAAATTTTGTATACACAATTTACAATTTCTTTGTTTGTAATGATGTGTGCAAAATTATATTTGAGAGAAAAAAAATTTTTCTGTTTCGGAGATGTTCAATGTCGAAAAAGCTGTCTGCCTTTGATTTAAAAGTTTGGATTTAACTTAGAGAAAAGTTGTTTTTTTTTTCTTTTTATAAAAGATATTGATTGAAAAGGTTTGTTGTGTAAATTTTTCTAATCTCTCATAAAGAAATTTTGTTTCTTCGGCATCTCTCTGAAGCATAATTCACGTGTATATCTTTCGCGCGTTTCAATTGCGATGAAAATTCGTTCGTCATTTCTATTTATAGTTTTTTTTTTAACAACGAAATCAGCTCAACGGGGCTTGGTAGCTTATTGCGAATTTTTCTGAGAAATGCGTGGGCGAATATTGTATTTTTTTTTTTTAATTTTTTAGCCAATAGGATTTCTTGAAACATTTAAATTAGGGATGAATTTGAGAAAGATTTTTTTTACGTCAACTGAGCCTACTTTTGCACAAAATTTGATTGTTTTGTCGTAGATATTTCTCGAAGCTTATTTTATATTTAACAACCAATGAAATTCAAGAAAATGTTTGAAATTGAAATGAGGGTTACTAAAATCTGATACAACAAAGATAGGGAAATTCTAACCAAATAATATTTGAATATTCCTTGTTCATAATATTTAGAAACATAAGCCGAGTTTAGATTTGAATTTCAAGTTACAAACAATAAGATTATTTGGCTTTTTGAATTTTGTAGGAAGCTTGCGTAATTGAGATTCGTAACAATAAAAGTTCATTTTGAAAGTTAAAGCATAAAAATGCACGTTCATACAATAGGAAAACAGAATTTCTCTCTCAGTCTATTCATATCTATCTATCTATCAATCAATCTATCTATCTATCTATCTGAGGTTTGTTCATATCTATCTATCTATCTATCTGAGGTTTGTTTATGATCTATCTATCTATCTATCTATCTATCTATCTATCTATCTATCTATCTGGTTTGTTTATCTATCTATCATCTATCTATCTATCTATCTATCTATCTGAGGTTTGTTCATATCTATCTATCTATCTGTCTACCTATCTGAGGTTTGTTTATTATCTATCTATCTATCTATCTGAGGTTTGTTCATATCTATCTATCTATCTATCTATCTATCTATCTGAGGTTTGTTTATTATCTATCTATCTATCTATCTATCTATCTATCTATCTTAGGCTGTTCATATCTATCTATCTGTCTATATATTTATCTATCTATCTCAATTTGTTCATATCTATCAATCTATCTATCTAATTTTGTTCATATATATCTATCTCAAATATATAGTCAAATTTTGAGATGCGTTGAAAAACTTTTTCAAGGTATGAGTTTGATAATTGATTGACTGATTTTATTTTTTCACTCATCTCTAAAGTTCATCCCATGCTAATTTGGGGGGTTTTTATAGTTTATATATATATTTGTAGTTTATATATATATATATATATATATATATATATATATATATATATATATATATATATATACGAATCCTTGTTGTCGGCATTAAATAACCTATTGAGGTTGATATGCCGTAAAACAAAAAAACATGCCCATATTCTATTCATACGTAAAACAAAATAAACCAAACCAAATTAAAACCAACCAATCTAAACCAAAGAATACATATTCTATTCGGCATTAAATCTATCCTAAAAAAAAATTGTCGGCACTAAAATAACCCATTGAGGTTGATATGCCGTAAAACAAAATAAACCAAACCAATCTAAACCAAAGAATACATATTCTATTCATACGAATCTATCCTAAAAATGTTGTCGGCATTAAATAACCCCTTGAGGTTGATATGCCGTAAAACAAAATAAACCAAACCAATCTAAACCAAAGAATACATATTCTATTCATACGAATCTATCCTAAAAATGTTGTCGGCATTAAATAACCCATATAGGTTGAGAAACCGTAAAACAAAATTGAACCAAACCCACTCGAGGTGGAAAAGTTCCTAAACCCTTTTCCTTTCCTTCTAGATTTCAATTTTGTTATATTCTCAACACCCCACTTTATCGTTCGATGGTCTCTTCGAAGTCCCCTTGATATCTCTAAAATGAACAACCCCTCACCCAATAAGTTTAATATTTAGGGGTTTTTTTTCAGACCCCATCTATTATCAATGTTTCAATATATGTTATAGAAAAAAGAAAAAATATTATTTTAGATTTCAGCTGACTTAAATAATACGACATCTATCAGAGAGATCAAATTAAAATTTTTATTATTGCATTATTCCAAAATTATAACACATCAACAAATAGTTATTATTTTCAACACCTGGGCACAAATTGTTGTTAATTAAAAAAATAGTAATTAATGTATGATACTATCCATAACTAAATATAAAAGAATGTCGTTTTTCATAAAAGTTAAAAAATAACAACAAATACGTAAAAAAATGCGTATGTTGACGAAAATTCCCTTTTTCACAATATAGCTATTTGTGTTATGTTATAATACTTATTACTTAATCAATAATAATACTGAATACTTTTCTTAAACATTAAACTATATTTAATTACATTCCGTCGTGATTTGAAAAAAACACTTGTTGCAAGAATTTATCATTTGCCTTGTTGAAGTCCATCAGAGGACGGAATGTGTCGGTTGAGATAAGTTTTACTTTTTGTTTTTATTTATATTGTTCTTTTACAGAAATATTTTACTCATATCTATTTGTCTTTCTCCCTCTATTTCTGATCTATCTATCTATCTATCTATCTATCTATCTATCTATCTATCTATCTATCTATCTCATATTGTTCATATATATATATATATATATATATATATATATATATATATATATATATATCAGTGTGTTCATATTTATGTCAATCTGTTCATATTTATCTATCTATCTATTTATATCTATCTATTCATATCTATCTATCTATTCATATCTATCTATCTATCTATTCATATCTATCTATTCATATCTATCTATCTATCTATCTATTCATATCTATGTATCTATCTATCTCAGGTTGTTCTTTATCTATCTATCTATTTCAGGTTGTATCTATCTATACCACCTTGTTCTTTATCTGTCTATTCAGATTGTTATCTATCTATCTTATCTGCTTGTTCTTTATCTACTTATCTATCTTGCTATCTCTCTATCTATCTCTCTCTCTATATATATATATATATATATATATATATATATATATATATATATATATATATATATATATATATATAAATATAATTATAAATTAATTGATTTAAAATATGTTTTTTTCGCTACACAGTTTTAACCATGTTTCATAAATCTTTTATTTATATACACACACACACACATATATATATATATATATATATATATATATATATATATATATATATATATAGTGGTGGGTGAATTGTCGTCTAAATTACGCAAAATGAAAATAACACAAAGATTTCATTTTAATTTACTATTTAGTATTTCAAGATATTTTTGTGTAATTTTGGTAAATATCTCTGTTAAAATGAGATGTCAGTGCTT